>JAOUQT010306372.1:0-26564 GCA_025769995.1 Xyliphius kryptos | reverse complement strand
ATTTCTGGACATCTATGGTTTGAATTTTTTGTATATATGGATTACTTGGGTTGTTACCGACATCTGGTAAAAAATTTCATTAGACAACATAGGCTTTTTCAAATTTTTGGACACAGACACAGACACACACAGACACACACACACACGTGTCTTATTGCATGACCTACCTAAAAGAGGTCTTACAAACATAATTTTGGGTTTGTAAATAAACAACAACTGCTAAATTTAGCAATGTGAAATGGAAAACAGCAGTATTGTAAACAGTTATGGTGTTCCTGTGTAGCTAAAGGTTCCCTCATACGGTCCTCCAGTCAGAGAACTCATTACATTACATTTAGTCATTTAGCAGATGCTTTTATCCAAAGCGACTTACAAATGAATGCCTTACATTTCATGGTTCTCTCTCATGTCCATGTCTTATAGTCATAAGCGGATGTTGAGATATGCCATGAGAAAAGGGGCTGTGTCCCAAATCACCGAAATAAAAATACAAAAAAATGGCAACACAAAAAAATGACTTTCTCAGACTGGCTGGATAATGGACGGACATTCTTACACTAATATTACATTGAATTTACAGATTGTAATTTAATTATTGTTTATCTGGATGAATTTCTGCACTTTATTTAAATATCTGGTTCTAAGTTCATGTGAAGGTCTGCATTGGAACTGAGATGTATAAAGTTAAAGATATTTCCTCCATTGTTCACACTGACATCTAGAATTAAACACCTGGAATGATTGAAGACTGATGTTCTCACCTCAGTATCTTCAGTTTACAGTGTGGACTCTTCAGTCCAGCAGAGAGAAGCTGCACTCCTGAATCCTGTAGGTTATTCTGACTCAGGTCCAGTTCTATCAGACTGGAGGAGTTTAAACTGAGAACTGAGGACAGAACTGAACAACTTTCTGCTGTTAGATTACAATGTTCCATCCTGTGAGAGAGATGATGATCCATTAGAAGACTGAGGTCTCAAACACACAGATCATGATCATGTCACAACATCTAATATCAGTGGCGTGTCGTCAGGGTCTTCAAAGTCTTCTCTGAAAGCTTAAAAATACCGGAATCACAGACTGAGCGTTTTAAAATGATTGTGTGTATGTGTGTGTGTGTGTGTGTGTGTGTGTGTGTGTGTGTGTGTGTGTGTGTGTGTATCTCACTGTAGTTTCTCCAGTTTACAGATCGGATCCATCAGCAGATCAGACAGAAACTTCACCCCTGAATCTGAGATTTTATTAAAGTTCAGATTCAGTTCTTTCAGGTTTGATGATGATGATGATGATGATGATGATGATGATCTCAGAGCTGAAACCAGAGCAGCAACATCTTCATCTGTGATACTGAGATCCTCCAAACTGTAGAAGAAGAACATGTTAGAGACTGTGAGGTTCTTGGTTCTGGTTCTCTTTAATAAAGGTTCTCTCTGTGTCTCTGGGTTCTAGAGTCTGTCTTTAGATCCCACACTGTATATCAGAGAGACATTATGTCCTCATTCAGTCCCATTCAGATGATTGACAGCTGAAAGATGGATTTAAAAGTGCAGTAGAGACTAGAAAGAATATCTCCCACCAGAACCTCCTGCTACCATTAGCTCCACCCCCTCCTCCACCTGTCTTTCTACACAGAGTGAGGACCTGAAGCTCCATCAGAAATACCAGGACAGAACACGAGGTAAGAACAGTAAAGGCAAATAAAAGCCTGCTTTGCTTTAAAGCCTGGAATTGTTGCTGTGTGAAGGTGATGGAGCTGAAGGTTTAGTTCATATGAATAAGTTCTTAAAGCAGAACTAGAACCTGAATCTGTAAAACCAGGATGTAGAAATATTCAGGAGACTGTAGAAGATTAGAACAATGAGATGGATATTGTTGGTTCTGATCTGACCTTAAATCTTTAATCCAGACTTTAATCTTCTGTTTATCTTCTGGTTCCAGCTGAACTCTGTAGATCAATCAGAAGATCAACACTTTACTTCACATTCCATTTAGAACATCAGAAAATACATTTGTAATGAGATAAAATATAAAGAACAGAATAAAAACATTGTAAGAGTCACAGAGCCACTTCCTTCCTCCTGATCCACCAGGTTCTGCTTAACATTCCTGATCAATGTTCAATATTGACACCTGATTATTTATTTACATATCTCACTGCTCCTCCTCCTGATTCTGCTCCTCCACCTGATTCTGCTCCTCCTCCTGATTCTGCTGCTCCCTCTGATTCTGCTCCTCTGCCTGATTCTGCTCCTCCCTCTAATTCTACTCCTCTGCCTGATTTCACTTCTCTGCCTGATTCTCCTCCAACTGATTCTTACTGAAATCTTCTCCTCTTCTGAATCACTGCTCAGTTTGATGGTAAAAGGGATTTTCTTTATTTGACATAGGGGGCGCACACACTGAGGTTAACTCCTTTGCACTTGTGTAAGAGTAGCGCCATCTGATGTGTGTTTTGGTCTGTAGGGGTTCGTGTGCGTCTGAGGTATGATCAGGTGTAAAATGTAGGATGAGGTTCCTATAGATTTATTAGGTTTATATCTAAACATCAACTAAACTATTCAAACTCTGTCTCATGTTGTTGGAACAAACTCCCACATCTAGTTTCTCAGCGTGCTGTGTGTCCTGTAACAAGAAGAACCAGGAGTTATCAAGTTCTTACTTAGCTTTACTGGAAGCTCCTCCTCTTCTGAATCTTACAGGAAGTTCCATGGACCGGTCACTCTTCATGGACACACAGCTGGGTTCAGCTGGACCTGATCTCTGATCCTGAATCAGACTAAATTCACATGAACTTTCATTAATAACAGCAGGAAGCACTAATGATTAGAACATCAGAGAACATGCTAATGATGAACTCGATGTTTCTCTGTGTGTTTATATGAATGTATTGATCATCAGGGCGTCTGGATGAAGCGGCGCTCATGGAGGTGATGGAGGTGTGGCAGGAGCGTAGCCACTAATAATCAGGGTGCAGGTTTGAGATCTTTAAGGTCCACATGCAGCAGGAGAGATGATCATAGCAGCTCATTGATTCATGTTTGTACAATCAATATTCTTCTAATCAGATTAATGATTGATTCTAATCAACAATAGTACAATTCAAATGTTCTTTAATGCAGGAACTCAAACTATTGCTGTGGACTACATTCAGTACTAAGTTCTCACCTGAGATCAGTAGAAGCTCTTCTCTTTCTGGACTTTAATGGAGGTTCCATGGACACACAGCTGGGTTCAGGTGGACCTGATCTCTGATCCTGAATCAGACTGGAAAACAAACCAAACCTCGCTCAGAGTCTGAGTCACAGAAAGAACAGAACCTCAGGATCATTCATTCAGATCCTGAACCTCCACATCAGGACCAGGGAACAAGAATCAACTCCCTGATGTTCAAGAAGAACCTTAAGAGGACCAACACGTCCATGTCCCACGGTGTCCAGGTGTTCATTTACACTTTGATGGTTTTGATGTTCTTTTGTTCTGAACACGTTCCACTAAATAAAGATTTTATACTGAAATATAGATTCAGATGTAGGACGTGGTATTTTGGGGTTCCCTTTAGTTTTATCATTGTGTGTGTGATTATCTCACCTCGTCTCTAAGCTCTCAGTATCACAGGGTCTCTCATCAGAAGCCATGTTTACTTCAGCTCCTCTCAAAAGAATCAAAAATAACTCTGGGTCTGCAGGTCACAAGTTCTGACCCCATCGTGCCTCATGCCATAAAAATGATAAATAAAGCCTTAAATTCAGAGTCACAATAAAAACATCTACAGTAACAAAAATGTTGATATTGAATTAAAATACAATAAAGTATTTATCTATAGGGGAAGAGTTGTGTGTATGTTTATATTCTGGTTTTAAATTTGAACTGCATTTGTAATAATTCCTAAAAACTTTAAGAATCCATGATCCATCAGTGAAACTAAACTTTGTTCTAAAGCTGCGTTACTCTCATCCTGTTAAAGCTAGAGGTGGGCGATACACAGAATTTATCGATCCGATACAAAGTAAATACAGGGCCAATATCACGATATTCAGTACAATACCAATACTTTTTAATATTTAAGAAAAACACCTAGAATTAAATTATACCCAACATTGTACACGACAACAAAGTATTTTATCACAATCAACATGTTTAGAAACAAAGGAACAGTAACAAAACAAAGTTTGTTTTAACATTAGGAAATATTTTTTGAGGTAGAAAAGAAGAAACTACAATAAAAATAAAAATTATCCGATGCTGCTGAGACCTCTATATTTGATCTCTGTTATATTTAAAGTCTCTATAAATGTCATAATGTTTATGGTTTAAATTGTTCTGTTCATAATGTTTTTCTGGTCCACCTCTTATAATATTATACCTTTCAATCCTTATGCAATTTTGTTTGCATAATGACCACTCTAATCTCCCTGGATATTCTCTGCTGCTGGACTGAAGGGACTCTGTCTCTGGGTCGACGGTCTGTCGGGGTCAGTGAATGGGGAATGTCTCTCCTCTTCTGGCTGTTTGTGCAGCTCTGTGTTTTCTGCAGCATGTTTGTTCATGTGTTTATACAGGTTTATAGGTTTGGTGTGTTCTCAGTGGATTTAACATCTCTGTTGTACACTATACAACCTGCTGTTGTCTCTTTATCTGCAGTAAAATACAGCCAAACAGCTCTCTCTCTCTTCTCTTTCTAGATCTTTATCTCTGTATTTGTATTAATATTTTAGTTTTATTGCACATAGGAATTTAATTTGGGGTAAAATAAAGTCAAGTTTTAAAAGTCAAAGGTCTCAGACATTTGAATCCTCTGGTGGAATCTCTCTCCGTACTGTGACGTGTAGAAGTGGACGGGCCAGTCCTGCATGACCGCTGATCCACGTGACGGTGCAACAACAAAATACCAGAGGGGGGCGCTGTTCCGTGCTGACTGACAGCACAGCGTTACATAAAATAGACTTTGATGAATCCGCGTGCAGAATGCGCAGTAACACTTGAGTATCGATCTTTTTTACATGAGTATCGTTCAATATCGATAGCAGCGTTAGTATTAATATTATTGATATTTGGATCGATCAGCCCACCTCTATTTAAAGCTCATCCTGTTAAAACCCGCCCTGACATTCTTTATCTCACTGCGTCATGTCCTGTTATTAAACTTCTTAAATAATCTCACATTTCTCTCATCTGTAAATGTATTGATCACTGATTATAACAACAAACGAGTTTAATGTGCCGTTATTCATCTTTTATTTTTATTTAGTTGTATTTTAATATATTTATAAATGTTATTTTAACTTCATCATGTGCCGCTAAAGCAGAACCGGAGCTCGAGTTCACCCGAATCCTTCAGATTAAATTATAATAAATATAATACAGTTTATAATAAACCTGTGAGATTATAAACCGTTATTAATGTATAAACTATTATAATTCACTAATCTAACACAGATTAAGGTTCTTACTGTTTTTTTCTTCTCGTGTGTCCCGCTGCAGATCCTCTCAACAAAATGGTTCCTGTTTTAAACTTTCGGTTTCTGTTCCATCAGCAGGGGGCGCTGCTAACACCACATCAGCCCATCCACCGCTATTACACTGATTATCTGTTCAGTTCTGATTCTGAAACAAACTTATATGACCTGATATTATTTACTTTGTTTTATCGTTTAATAAAAATATTACAAAATAAATCATCAGTAAATTAATTACATTTATAATACTGGTTATTTTTTATAAACGTGTTTACTATTTTATGTTTCAAACTACATTAAAAATGTAGCGCCTTTGTTTCAAAATGTATTTATAAATATAATAAGGTGTGAATTGATGACATCATTTGTATTTATTTTCATAATGAATAATTAAAGCAGAATTCGTTATACAAAAAAACATGATTTAGTAAAATGATGTAAAAACTCTTCTGATTTGAAACCATATAACCCATAATAACCTCCTGTAGGGTCAGCAGTCTGTCAGAGGGTACAACACTTACAGGATTTGCTGAGACGTGACATAAAAGACTCTTATTCTGGAAATAGACTATTTTTTACACAAGAAATATGTACAGTGCTCGCAAAAGTTCTACATGATTCAAAACATTTTTTACAAATAAAAAACTAAAAAGTGTACTGTGCAAAAGTATTCACCCCTTTTTTTGAGTGCAACCAGTTGTACCGGTTGAGTCCACCTGTGTGTCATGTGATCTCAGTACAAATACGGCTGCTGTGTGACGGCCTCAGAGGTCGGTTCAGAGAATATTGGAGTGTAAACAGCGTCACTGTTAAAAATTCATCATCCGGAAATGGAAAGAGTACGACAACTGTAAATCTACCAAAACGAGGCCGTCCACCTGAACTTACAGGACGAACGAGGAAAGCACTGATCAGAGACGCAGCTGAGAGGTCCATGGTGATTCTGGATGAAATGCATTCACAGCTCAGGTGAAGGAATTAATCGGTCGTGCATCTGCACAAATGTGCTTTTTATGGAAGAGTGACAAAAAGAAAGCTATGTGTTAAAATGAAACCATAAGAAGTCCAGACTGCAATTTGCAGAAGTCATGTTGGGGTCACAGCTAACATGGAACAAGGTGCTTTGGTCAGATGAGACCAAAATTTTACTTTTTGGCCAAAATGCAAAGCGCTATGTGTGGTGGAGAGTGAACTCTCAACAAACCATCCCCACCGTCAAACATGGTGGTGCAACATCCTGCTCTGTGGCTGCTCCTCTTTAGCAGGGAGAGGGATGTTGATCAGAGTTGATGGAAGATGGATGGAACCAAATACAGGACAATCCTGCAAGAAAACCTGTTGGATTCTGCAAAAGACTTGAGACTGCGGTGAAGGTTCAGCTTCCAGCAGGACAACCACCCGAAACATAAAGCCAGGGCTCCAGTGGAATGATTTAAAACCAAACATTCATGTGTTAGAACGTCCGGTCAAAGACCAGACCTAAACCCAAACAAAAATTTGTGTCAAGATCTGAAAACTGCTGCTCACAAACTTTCTCCCTCTGATCTGCCTGAGCTCCAGCTGTTTAGCAGAAGATTTCATTTGCTGCAGCTGTAACTGCAGCAAATGGTGCTTCCACAAAGTATTGACTCAGGGAGGCTGAATACTTCACATCACACTTTTCAGTTTATTGTTAAAAAATGTTTTGAATCATGTAGAATTAACAATAAAATCCAATGAATTATTGATGTTTGTGGTGTCACGGGACAAAATATGGAAAAGTTCAAGGGGTGTGAATACTTTTGCATGCCACTGTAAACAGCAGCATTGAGGAATCCGGTTCCTTTCATAATAATTCGGAACCTAAAGACTAAGCAGCTAATGAACCTGAGTGACCTCATGATGTCATTAAGAGACTCATTGTTTATACCAAACATATTTTAATAAATTCATCTTTGTTTTTCAACTTAAATGTAAAACATCATGAAACACTTTTACAAAAACCTTAAACTTGCAGCTGACATGGACGATTCACACGTGGAGGAGGAGGCTACACCCAAAACCCTTTACCCATCAGGTCCGAACCCGGAGTTACACTACAGCGGTTTCATAAAAATAAAACCTTTATTATTCAGACCATGTGCATTCATGAACCCTCATACCTCACAGTGACGTCATAAAATACAGAGTTAATGCATCATTTACATCAATAAATACTCCAGCTAACGCCTCGGTCCTCATGTACGGTCAGTCTAAATAAAGTCTAAAGCTACAGAACCTTAAAACCACAAGCTCTCTGAAAGATCTCCTCTGGCCTTTTTACTTTTGCACCAATTAGTATTTTTTACTTAGTGTAATTACATAATAACGGTTCTCAGTCGGAAACGGGGTGGACAGTCCTCTCTGGGTCAGGGACGAGCTCCTGAAGCTCAAGTGGAGGAGTTGTATCTCGGGGTCTCGTTCTGTTGTGGTAAAGAAAGAGCTGAGCCACAAGGCAAGGCTCTCCGTTTACCCCTCGCTCTACGTTCTTACCCTCACCGATGGTCATGAGCATTGGGTAATGACCGAAAGCACAAGATCACGAGTACAAGCGACCAAAAGGGTTATCTCAACGGGGGGACGGCTCTCCCAGAGGGAGAATCTCAGTCACCCGGGAGAGACGCCACTCGAAAGAAGCCAGTTGATGTGGTTTTGGTAAGGAGCCTTCCTAAGCGTCTAAGTGTTAAGCAGGTCCAACTGGGAGGAGACCTCGGTGAAGACCTAGGCCACACTGGAAAGCTGACCTGAGAACGCCTCGGAATCCCTCCAGATGAGCTGGAAGAGGAGGCTGGGGAGAGGGAGGTCTGGGCCTCTCTGCTTAACTTGCTTCCCCTGCAACCCGAGCCTCGGACAACATAATAGATGGATGAATGGACTAAAACCCACGGCCATTTATCTATGGTGGACATAACTGTTGCACACCGCTGTGGGAGACCCCTGTGGTTAAGAACTGATGATGGTACATGTTTATAAGCCCCACGGTGTTGGATTGGACACACAACAACCTCGTCTACTTAATGACAGACGCTCTGATAATAAAGGGAGGCCCCTGATTGGTTCTTTAGGTGGAAGTTCTTCTGAAGGGTCTTCAGGAGGGGGGCAAAATTAAAAACCTAAATCTACGGAGGAGAAAACCTGACGCTCTCAGTGACCCGACGGACTGTGAAACTTCAGAAAGCAGTTGTGATTGCGGGAAATACAAAGGAACACACAGCACTTAAGGCAGCGCACCCTGGAGGTCCTTTCACACCCCCCGAACCGACACCTGGCACCTTCGCCTTCAGGCAGCTGTTCGGGCCAGTGTCCGGATCCGTCGTAGCGAGTGGCTGCATCCGGTAATGGGGTCACGAAGCTGTCCAGAACCTCCGCGTGCGGGACCGACGATGTGGGAGACGGGGGGTATGGGGGTGACGAGTCCTGAGTGTCAATACTGCTGCCGAGAATTAAAGCTTTGGAGATTTCCAAACGAAACGCCATCAGAGATAACGACTCCGCGCGCCAGTGTTGATGGTGTTTGTACTGTAACCAGGAGTTAACGAGCGCCAGATCAACGAGGTCCCAAAGCACGGACTGAGGCCAGGTGCGGGGTGACGAGGATGCACATGGCGTGCGGTAAAGGCTCCTCAGGTCTCTGTTCAGGTTTGCAGCCTTGATCGCGCGCTCAAAGCCGCTAACCAGGGACGAGGACCGGGACTTTTCCGCCATCACGGCGGACAGAATGAAGCCATGATGGCACCTGAACAGCTTTAACTTACCATCAGGTGTCACAAACTCATCACCCACCTGCCCTCTAGACCCACCCACCTTTCCAGCACTGTGAACCCCCAACTCCAGAAGGTGCTCCAACATGGATGGTGTTGAAAGCTCTGGTTTGCAAAGGAATACAGTTCCCTGATCGTCAGGTGTTCCCCGGGAAACCATCTGCTCCACCAGCGTCTCCTGACTGCAGTCATTAATAAGCAAGCTGAAGTCCACGACCAGCCCAGCGGCGCTCACCATGACCGCGTGATGCAACGCATGCATGGGGAATCTGTGAAAAGGCATGCGGTACAGGTCAACGCCATGGTTTCCCTCCCGCCTGAGGGCGCGACACCCCTCCTGAACTCTCCTCACCACTCGCTGTACCCTCCAAAAAGGATGTGAGGGGGAGCCTGCACCCTCTTCATCAGCCTGATCACACGCCAGGGCCCCGGATCCCGCACCTGACTCAGCACCACGGGTTGGACCGGCTACCCTGGCGCCCTGCGGGTCGAAGCGCCGTCGGCTCGGCTGCTCATCTTGCTGATCGGCCAGTCGTAGGTTCGAGGACAGTTCAGAGAACCTGGACGCTGACATTGCATCAGCGATCAGCGGCACTCGAGTGTGGTCCTCCCAGTACAACCTCAAAGATGGAAACTTGGAAGAGAACGAGACAAGGGAAGAAATAAGAAATAATTCGAATAAATAATTAGAAACAATCAAACGGGACTTAAAATGCTTCCTGTAATCGATGCATAATCATCGCTAATCGTCCCACTTCCCGAGTACCTACCTCGTTATACACTATAGGTATCCATACTATATAAGTACAGGGTATATGAGGTGGGCTGGTTTTTCGTGGGCCACCCAGTCCAAGTACCCCGGTATGTTAGGGTTAAGGTCTCTCATCCCTCACCTTCAGGGTTCCCATGGCAATGTGGATTCCCACAAAGCGGGACACTTCAGTTCCGGTAACCGGCGTTTTTAACGCTCGCTGTGTGCAGGCGGCGATTTCGCTCCACGTACTCCATCCAAAGTACTGCAGGAAGTAGTCCACAGGTGTGGAGGAGACGTCACCCGGGGAGAACCTCCGACCCACTTCAGATGCTGACACCGTTCTATGAAAAGGAGTGAAGATGATGTTGAGGACAGGGATAGGACGTACGGACATTAGATATGAGTACCAGTGCTTACCGTCTCTCACTAAACCCAGAGTCCGGTCGTTCAGCGTCACCGCGGTAACAGGACATGAGCTGAGCCTCAGCCTCTGGTTCGGAGTGAAGGTTCTCGTTCTCCTCCGTATCTGAGGAGTGAGACAGGAACTCCAGGAGGTCCTCGTTACTCTGCTGCTCAGAGCCTGCGAGAGCCAACGCACCGCTTTAGAGTCGACACACACAGCGTGTGAGAGAGTATGTGTAGAGTATTTTATTACTATTCAGGAAATGACATCCTATTGGTCAGTTACACCTCCGAGGCGGAGCTACAGAAACCGTGATCTGATTTATAAAATGATCAGGTCACGCCTCGGTATATAGAAGCGATGCATAGACATGGCAGCCATATTGGTCAGGGAAAGTGGTATTTATTGGCTTGCCATTACCACCTCCACCACTGGGTGCTCCCAAACACAATCATACACATCCGAATGTTAGTAACCCTCCCACCATGCCAGACTGAGGTCGCTGACCTTCTTCTACACTGGAGCAGAAATGATGAAAGGTGTCCTCCTCACGGCGTCGCTCTGTGGTCTCCTCGTCTTCTCCCCCTGCAGGAGGACAGGATCAAATTAGGATGCGCTGCAGAAACAGCTCCTGATGAAACGAACAAAACTGCTCTTACATGAACCCGCTCGCTCCGCGGGGCCCTCTGCTGGTACAAGTCCATCAGGAGGAGGCTGCACCTGGATCTCCCCTTGCTCCTCCTTCACAGGGTAGAAAACACACTGTTGCCCCAGAGACTGAAGGAAGGTGGGGGAAGCGGAGTGGATGCCAACTGTGGGAAGCTCCGAGGATTTTTCTTCAGGACACACAAAAGAAAATGAATTGATGACCTCTCTGGTGGAAACATGGTACTGCAGTCTACCGTGTTTTCACAAAAAATGTAAAGCCCTCATAACAAAACAACAAACTAACGGAGCCGGCGATTTACCGAGAGCTGTAGCATGATGAGACTGCACGTGAGAGCTGGTCATTAAAGCATCACTGGAAACATGATCTTCTGCCTTCACCAGAACAACCTGCACCCCCTGCAGGTAACTTTCCTCATTGGAGGGAACATGCTGGGGGGTGAGGTCTGATGGACTGCCTTCCAGTTTCACGTCACCACAGGGTTCCTGATGAAGGTGTGATTTAGCCTTTAAAAGAGAGATAATCGGCGGATTTAAAGACCTTAAAACTTATAAACAATATACAACAAAACTGGAATATAGCTTCTGATCAGACCATCCATCCATCCATCATCTTCTGCTTATTCCACTATGAGGGTCCCAGTGGGGTTCCCCATGCCCATCCAGGGGAGAACTTCTCATGTGCTGGGCAGATACACCCAGAAGGGGGCGCCAATCTATCACAGGAGCACACTCACTCACACGGGGCAATTTAGAACATTCAATTTACCTGGAATCCATGTTTTTGGATCGTGAGAGAAAACCGGAGAAAATCCTATGCAGACACGGGAAGGACATGGAAACTCCACCCAGATCGAGATTCGAACCGAAACCCCCAGCGCTGAGAGGCGAACGTGCCAACCACTAGGCCAGCGTGCCGCATCATCTCTTTAATCAGAATTCTGATTGGACGCTGGTGTTTTAGGAGCAGTTGGGAAGTTGTGGGTTCACCGTTCAACACCGTACCTTTAAGTAGAAATCAGTACCTGTGTTGTCGGTTCATCCGAACAGCGGCTGCTGGTGACGTCACTGTGGCAGGAACTGTTTAGTTCCACATCTTCATGCAGTGGAACCAATGAACCCTCCTCAGGCCTGATCCCACATGGTTTCTGAACTTTATTTGCTCTTCTGAACGTGGACTGCATGGATGTCGTAGCGGTTCTCGACCTCCTCCTCATCTTCTTCATTCCTTCATCCTGTTCCACATTATCTGTGAGCGAGTAAAGCTCAAAAACAACCCGACAGTCGTCTTCGTTGGTCTCCGCTGCTTTAGGAACGGTTTGAATTCCATTGCGTTTCCCAAACTGCCGTCTCCCCCTGCCCCTGCCCCCTCGTCCTCGCCCTCTGGCCGTCTTCGGGTGGTTCTCTCTTCTCCTGGTTAAGGTCTCCGCATCCTCTTTTTCAGGCACTGACGTTTCTTTTGAGTGGGAATCTGAGCTCTGATTGGACGCTGGTGTTTTAGGAGGAGTTGGGAAGTTGTTCACAGGGTTATGACTTGATTCCTCTTGAGAGTCATTTAAAACACTGCCACCTGTGGACGAACATCTGCTGGTGTCATCGTTCTTCCCGGTCAGATTGTTCTCTAAGGGAACCTCCTCTTTGACTTTTGACTTTGATTTTGAAATCAGAGGAGATTCGTGGTGTTCGGGTTCCTCTTGCTCCACTGCGTTCTCTTTGAGACAGACTGATGGTCCTGTGGACGTTAATTGCTCTGAAGGTTGAAGCTCGGCTTCACTAAGCTCCTGTTGATTTCTTTGATGGGCTTCGTGACACAAATTCTCCATTTCTGTTGCCTCTCCTTCACCAGAGTTGGATATTTGGAAGGAAGGGGAAGAGTTAAGGGCCGGGAACGAGAGCTCACCTCTATCTTCCAGGCCAAGCTCTCTCATCTCTGCTTCTGCGTCCCAGTCTGAGGATACCTGAAGTTCAAACCTGTGTAACTGCACCATGTTGGTGAGCTTCCCATCACTCTTTGTAGAGTGCATGATTGTGGTGTCTTCAGAAACCTCAAAGGTCACGTTGGGCTGGAGGACTGCAGGTTCGGCGTGCATGGAGGCCATGTGCTCCTGCAAAGCCGACACCTCTGAGAAGTTCATGCCACAATCGTGGCATCCAATCGTCACTTGAGAGTATGGAGGGCTAAGCGCGATTTCCTGATCGAGCCTTGTAGGAGCTTTGCGCTTGCGGGACACTTTTTGCTTTTCAGACGGGGGGGCAGGGTGACCGGCAGTGGAGGGCATTGGCTGGTCTTTGGATTTCTTTCCAATTGCATTGACCTTCTTTTTCTTTTGGGACACCATCAACTTTTTTTGAGGTCCTTTCTTGGTCATGGCTTGACTGGTAGCCTCTTTGTTCTTAGCCTTATCAACAGTCTGCTGTTGCACGCCTGTGGTTTTAGCATCTAGCTTGTGTACCTTCAGCTGCGGCTGCTTGTGACCCTTCAGTAAAAGCAAGGCCTGTTGTTTTATTTGCTCCAGTGCCAACACCTCCGACACCTTTTTGCCCCTTTCCTTTGGTTTGGTCAACTTCTTCTTCTTCCTTCCCACCTTTTTCTTCGTGATGTTGACCTTTGCTTTTGTTGGACTTCCTGCCTCTGAGAATTTAGAATGCTTCTTTTTCTTTGGCATGGTCATCTTGGCTTGATGCGTCTCTGGACCACGCCTGGCCTTCTTAACCAAACCGTCCGTCTTACTTTCAAGTTTCCTCTTCTGGGCCTTCCGTTGTGGTTTCTCCGCGGGAGCTTTTGGAATGCTTAATAACTCCAGGTTCTTCATGTGTGCAGATGTTTTAGCAATTTTTCCCTTTGCATTTGCTTGAACCTTTTTCTTTGGCTTCAGCGGCTGTTTATTACTCTTTCCTAAAGCAAGAACCGTATGTGGTTCCAGGTCATGCTGATCTTTGCACAAACTTGTCTTGGAGATCTGCAGCTGTTTATGTTTCGATGCCTTCCTCTTGGTCTCTCTTGGTCCAAAACAAGCGATAAGCGCCTTGCTTTTAGCCTTGCCTCGTTTTTTCTTCGTCTTGGATACGGAACCCACTTTCAGAGACTGCGCTACCTTGGGTTTGTTGACTGCACTTTCATCTTTGCCTTTTGTGTGAGGTGACTTCTGAGGTACATCGCGTTTGGATGGCTTCTTCTTTTTCGGTAATGCCGCTTCATCTGGGCCCGACTGATTCACTTCCTGTTTGTTACTCGATTCTCCACATGGTGCCTGTTCCAAAGGCAGTCTGTCCTGTTGTGGAGC
The DNA here is from genome assembly GCA_025769995.1 of Xyliphius kryptos. Classification (NCBI taxonomy): domain Eukaryota; kingdom Metazoa; phylum Chordata; class Actinopteri; order Siluriformes; family Aspredinidae; genus Xyliphius; species Xyliphius kryptos. The sequence continues at coordinate 12,225 of JAOUQT010306372.1, read as the reverse complement.
AGATTGTATTATGGGAGATTTCACATCTTCTGATGATTGTTCTTTAAGATCAACTTGCTGAAGTCCAGAAGTTGTAACCTCAACAGAACTGCCCTGGACGGACTGCATCTCTGTCTCTACTAAAGATACAAAAGGTGTTTGGACCAACGAATCTGGTACCACAAATAAATCGGTCACCTCGGGTTTTTGTGCTGAGGGCTCATTTTCTACTGGACATGCTGCTTCGGGGTTTGAAAGGTTTGAAGGTTCTTCTCCTTTTTCTCTCCCAATAGGTGTCTGATTTACAGCGTTTGCTTCTGGTGAATCAGTTGTTGTAGATGTTTGACTTGAGGGAGCCACTTCCACTAAATCGGTTTCATTGGGTGTTTCACACAAAGAACTCTTAGCTTCTAATGAATCTGTTGCCTTCAACATTTCACCCAAAGGTATTTCATCTACTGAATCGGATGCCACAGGATCTGCCTTGGAGCTGGCTTCTCCTGCTCTACTGACCTCTTCAGAATTAAACAAGGTTCCCTCACCAACTACTTCCTCACTACTTGAACCAGTTGTGACAAACTGCGAGGCATTCTCCAGGTCTATAGCTTCAACATCTAAAGCAACTCGAATAAGTTGCTGCTCTGTGGTATGTAGAATTTCATCGTCCAGCGGAGGGGTAAAGGCTAAACCTTCACTCAATTTTGAGAAGATATCATACTGAACCGCACTTTGTCCATTTGGTGGTGTTTCCATTATATCTAGATTAGTTTTTTCAGAACATTCTGATGAATCCATTGTTTCCACAGTGTTAGCACCCTCTAGCGATGCTAACAACATGGACTGTTCAGGTTGATCCATCATCATACCCTGATGGTTTGACTCATTCCCCGTGTGCTGGGAATCTTCTGGTGGATACGGTGGCTCTGCAAAACTGAAGTGCAAAGGTTTCATGATTTCTTGTCCAGTGGAGTCTGTCTGAAGAGATAACTGGTCAGCTCCAAGTATGACCAGCTGATTAACCTTTTGCACATTACCAAATTTCTCAATGAGCTTCTTAATGTCTTCTACCCCTATAGGCCCAACTTGCTGGGGTACCTCCCCGATGGGGTCCACGCACAGGACGGCTGGTTCACCAAGCGAAGTTTGGGTTGTGAGAGAAGGTTCAAGCGTTAGCACAACACTTTCAGCTGAAGCAGCAGTTTGGTTGGAGGCGTGCTTTAGTTTAACGTGCTTCAGGTGGGATTTGGTCGTCTTGAATAATTCGTCACACTGAGAACATGCAAATTTCTTGGGAAACAAACCTGGAGAAGTAAAAATGTTATATGTTAAGATCTTACCCATGAAATCACTCGCAGAATGATCACTATTCATTTCAAATTCTCAAGAATCACCAGTTATTCTCAAAACTGGGACGTTTTGGGGTCCACTCTCAGAGGTGGTCCCCTTGATGGGTGAATACCAACCAGAAGGTCAAGAGGGAAGGCCAACAGCTCCCGGAGATCCCTAAGAGCAGAAATAACACTGACCTCTTTTCCTCCTTCTCTTCACACCGTCAGTGGCAGCTGTGGAGTCGGAGTCGTCATCGGCCACACCCTGTTCATGAGCTTCCAGATGTTTCTGAAGAGCCTTGGTCATGCTGAATCTCCTGCCACACTCCTTGTGTATGCAGATGTACGGCCTCTCGCCCGTGTGCTTGCGCTGGTGGTACTTGAGGAGCGTGAGGGTTTTGGTGAGCTTGCCGCAGTCGGAGCAGGTGTAGCCACCCTCCTGCTTGCTGAAGTGCACCTTCTTGTGGCTCGTGAGTTCGGTGGACCGACCGAAGGCATCTCCGCACACGGGGCACTTGAAGGGCAGCTTCTCCTTGTGACTGCGTTGATGCTCCATCAGCTCGGTCGAGCAGGTGAAGTACTTCTCACAAACGTAGCAGGCAAACAAAGAGTCGCCCAACATGCAGCGCTCGTACTCGGTCGGGTGGCTCATCTTGACGTGGCGCTGTCTGCTCTTGTAATCACTGAAGATGATGTGGCACTCCAGGCACTCCAGCGACAGCTGAGAGGCTACAGGAGGTACAGCACGGTTACACATTCTTACTGATAGAAGCTCAAACAATGGACAGCGGGACAAAACAAGTATTTAGTCAGCCATCGATTAAACAAGTTCTCCAACTTAGAAAGATCAGAGAGGTTTAGAAGGTACATTTCAACCAGGAGAGACAAAGTTAGAAAAAAAACAATCCAAGAAATCCCATCGTAAGACTTTTATTAATGTATGACAAAAGTTCAACTTTGTAGCCTTTGTTGGCAACGACAGGTCAAGCATTTCCTGTAAGTCTCCAGAAGGTGGGCACACACTGTAGCTGCTGTGGGCTTAAAATCCCACGAAACACACCCCCTTCATTCTTCCCTTACCATGGATCTGTCGTCCTGTCCCCAACACAGAAAAACAGCCCCAACGCATGATGCTTCCACCCCCATGCTTCACAATAGGTGGTGTTCATGGGATGCAATTCGGCATTCTTCTTCCTCCAAACACAAGTTGTGGTCTTACCAAGAAGATATTCTTTCAATCCTCTTCTGGGTCGACCGAATGCTAGCTGACAAACTTCAGATGGACCCGGACACTGGCTGGACGCGCGCTGGCTGAAACAGAGGGCCACGCCCAGCCCGATGGGATTTTTCCAGGTGTTTGTAGGTCTACAATCGTCTTCCTGGTGTGCGTGGACAGCTCTTTGGACTTGGCCCTGGTTGAGTTTGGAGTGGGAGGTTGTGGACGGGTGTCTCACACAGAGAACGAGGTCAAATGGGCGACATTAACACAGGGATTGGAGGACAGAAGAGCTTCTTAAAGAAGACGTTACAGGTCTTTGTCCTCCAGGATTTCCTAATTTCTCGTTGTGTCTCTCACAGTTGAAGTGTACCCATGACTACATACTTTTGGCCCCACAGTATTTACTCAGAAAATGCTCTGTTACTATAACCCCTGAGGTAACACACGGACAGGTAATACTTACAGGTCAGGGGATCTGTGGACATCATGGACATGTCGACCTTCAGCGGTTCCAGTCGGTCCTTTTTCGGAGGAATGATGATTTTTTGGGAGACCCTGTTCCTCGTGGAGCCTCCAGAATCTTTGGGAGCTGTGGAGTTTAGGACCTGGGGAAGTTCTGGTACTGTACCGAGAGATGAGCCTGAAGGCGCGGCCCCCAACTCAGATCTGGAACCACCTGCAGGAACCCTCTTATTTAACACGACGGGTTCTGAAGCTGAAGGAGTGACATCACCGGTACCATCGGTTTCCTCCACAGTGGACTCAAGAGGAACAAACGTCAGAACAATACTGTCCTCCGGTAGTTCCTCTGCTGGAGAAATAGGTTCCAGAATGGCTTCAGACGGAACGTACAGGTCCAGTTTCTCCCCTCTGAGACCGGTGATTCCTCCTGGGAGGTCCGCGTCGAACCCGGTTCCTCTGTTAGACAGGAACAAATTACTCAAGGACGCACCGGCAAACTCCATGGCCCCAATCTGAAGAACCTGCTAAACCTCCTGAAACATACACACATACACACACACACGTTACAACAGAACCATCAGCCATTGCTTTACACAGAACCACCCAGAGAGAAAAACCGGGATAGGAAAGAACAGGAACCATAATGAAAACCAGAACCCACCATGCGGAATAAGAACCAGAACCCCACCATGTGAAATGAGAACCAGAACCATACCATGTAGAATAAGAACCAGAACCATAGCATGTAGAATAAGAACCAGAACCATACCATGTAGAATAAGAACTAGAACCATACCATGTAAAATCAGAACCGGAACAACAGAATGTAGAACAAGAGCCGGAACCGTACCATGTGGAATGCGGTTTTATCTTCGGGCAGATGGGTTTATAAATCGGAGTAAACGCTGGGAATTCTGTAAATAAAATTATAAAATAAAAGTCCGGAGGTTCCTATTGTTAACGGTACGCACGCTGATCTGAGCGCGTGAGGTCGGAATCTGATCAGTAAATTAAGAAATTTAATAAAATTCGATGAGGAATTTCAGATAATCGATCAAACCCGTGCTGAATCACACACACACACACACACACACACACACACACACACACACACACACACACACACACACACACACACACACACACACGGCGCGAGCTAAAGCTAACCGCAGGCTTTCTGTAAGCCTTTGTGAACCGGATGCTAATCTCCCCTGCACACACGGAGGGGCTTTGGCATGTTCTCTCCTCCGGCAGCCGCACACAGACACACACACTGCAGCAGCAGCACAGTGAGAGGACAAACAGCGGATCGGTACCGGTACCTGTATTGTTTCATCCGCGCAGCATCTCTGATTCTCCGATGTGGGACTAAACCGCCGCGGTGACGTCACGCAGCACCTCCCGCGGGGCTTCATGGGAGTTGTAGTCCTCCAACCAGCGCTAACACGCATGTCATGCAAAGTGGCAGGTTTTTAAAGTAAAGTTCTGAAAATCTGAGGATCATTTAATGCAGCCATTCTCAGATTACAAATATTTAAATAATTATTCAGCTTTTTCCAAAAAAAAAAAAAAACTAGCTTTAATATTATTATTATATTCAAGGATTCAAGAAGGCTTTATTGTCATTTTCATCACATGTGTCATGTTATAAAAAACGAAATTATGGCCCACGGACCCGGAGGAACCCTGTAACTTTAAAGCTGAAAAACAATATGTACATTGTACATACATATATATATTAAGATATGGATATAAATATATACATTTCCTGCGGGACAAATAAAGTATTTTATAAATCTCTTTAATTATTATGACCTTGTAAGTAACACAAAATAATAATAATAATAATAATAATAATAAATGATTAAGAAATTTTGTATTTTATTTTCCTGTACATTCTGTATTTAGACGGATCTACATGTTGTACTGGTTTTTCGCCACAAGACGGAGCCAATCAACAATTTTTCCTAAAATTTATAATATTTATTATTCATTAATTATCTTTCACTAAATCTTCTACGAGGGTCGCGTATGTACTGTATAATCAATAAAATAAATTATTTTATAAAGATTATTTAAGATAAAGATTATTATTTGTACTGCTGTTGTTGCAGAGAGTAAATATTTAAATATAAAAACAATAAGAAATGTATTAACACATTTTAAAGTTTAAATGTAACTTTTTTTTCTAAATTTCGGTGTTTCAGCAATATTCATAAGTCAAATGACGCCCTCCTGTGGCAAAGACCAGAACAACATAAAGTTCAATATAAATAAATATAATAAATTTAAAATAATGACCAAATATCTTATTCAATTCTAAAATGTTATTATTATTATTATTATTATTATTATTATATATTATTTTATTTTATATCATAAACAACATATAATAATAATAATATTAAGTATACATTTTTTATAATTTATTTTATTTTACTGTACATTCTGTACTTATTCTAAATGTTATACTGGACTTTGCCACATGAGGGCGCTAATTTACTGAAATTTAATTTTCCTGACATTAACTTTTAGAAATAAATGTTACGTTTGATTATTAAAATCTGTACTCATTTATCATTGTTTGTAAACTGAAATAGTGTATATTATCAACAACATATAAAAATATTATTAATCATCATCATCAGAATAAATGCTGAATGTACAGTTTAATAACATAAAATTAAGTAAAATACATTTCTTATTAATTAATATTATATTATTATTATGATGATGATGATGACGATTATCATAATAATTCTGTTGTTATTTTTGTAATTATTATTAGCATTCTTTGTTTTTGTTGTACATTCTACATTTAAATTGATCCACATGTTGTACTGGACTTTGTCACCGGAAGGCGCTAAACGATGACGTCAGATAATATTATTAATAAATTTAAAAGGTAACATTTTTTGTTTCAAAATGTAATTGTAAAGAAAATTTCAAATTTATTTTGTAAATACCGTCTTGTGGAAATATTTACTTAATGATAATTATTTGTGATTATAATTGTTATTAATGTGAGTTGGTTTGTTGTTGTTGCTAAATAAAATTAAATAAAATATTTAAATATACAAATAATAATAAAGTTAAAATGTAAATTTCTAAATGTCAGTCAGCAAAATTTATGAGTGAATTAGCGACCTCCTGTGGCAAAGTCCAGAACAACGTGTGGATCAATATAAATGCAGGATGTACGATATATTTCATCTTCCGTTTAATCCTCCACCAGGGAGAACATGAAAAACTTCCCTCAGATCGGCATTCAAACAAAAAATAAATACAAACTTGCTTTATTAGTAAAGAGAACCACAAAAAAACAATTATCTCAACTGATTAAGCAACTGTGTTTTTTATATTTCACTTTACATTCTTTATTTAAACTGATCCACATGTTGTACTAGACTTTGCCACATGAGGGCGCCAAATTATTCATTTATTTACATGACACCAGTATAATATAGATATTTTTAATGATTATTTGTTATTGTTGCTGAAATAAAATATTTAAACATACAAATAATCAGAAATGTTCGAACACTTTAAATTTAAAGCTCTGCGTTCTGATGAGAACTCACACAGAACCATCGGATTTAAATCTGTTCCTCAGATTCTGTGAGTTTAATAATGGAGTTGATCTGCTGATGGATGTATATCAGTTTTATTGAAGGTTCATGAAGGACGTCGGGGGAGGGGGGGTCAGATTAATAGAGCTAATAGGTTTGGTTTCTTTAACGCACAACTGAAACACAAATCCCAATAATCACACAAACGAAGGTTAATTAACCTGAATTAATCATTCAGACGGGTTTATTGATGAACTTTGTGATTGTAGTTGACTTCTGATGGCCCCCCCCCTCCCCCCACACACACACACACAGACGGTGGGACAGGGCTGGTGCACAGACAGGTGAGGTGTAGGTGGGGGGCGTTCAGGTGTTACAGAACCTGTTTGATCAGGCCACATCAGAGGTTACTCAGTTGTTAGCGACGACGTCGTTGACCCAGTCCACGTAGCGGCAGACCTCGGCGTAGACGCCCGGTAGTCCCGGCTCGGCGCATCCGTACCCCCAGGACACGACCCCCTGCAGCTTCCCGTTGCACACGACCGGACCACCCGAGTCCCCCTGTCAACCAGATGATGACTCACAGCATTACACCAAAAGTCTGTGGACATTCGCTGACCAGAGCGCCATCAACTCCCATCAGGCCTGGACGCATCAGTTCCCCCTCGGTTCCTATAGGAGTTCTAAGAACTGTTTGTAACGATTAATAACACAATTTAAAGAATCTGACATTTTTGTTATTTTTAGTTTCGGGGAACACTGTTTGGTTCTGCTGTGAAGAACTTGAAGAAGAACCATGTGGAACCATACTGCTTTGCATGTGTACTGTATGTTTATTTCACGGCTCACAAGACGCTTCATGCCACATTGCATCATGGTCCTTATGGTTCTGATCATGTGCACAACAAAAATGACACACTACATAACACTAAAGAATAAAGAACGTTTAAACCACGCCCACTTAAACAGCTAATCTCACCGTTGCCATCTTAGCGACTGTGTTGCTAAACTGGGCGACTTTTCAGAGCCGCTAGCGACGACTGACAATGCAGTCTGTGGGGCGTCTTTCTCACAAACTGCACACTCTGAGATGTTCTTGCACAGTTGTGTATCAGGGCCTTCCACTACTTTTTCTGTCCCACAATGTTTAGTCCTTAAACACGCAAAAATTTGTGGATGACCTCATTTAGCGACACTTCGGACAGCCAGCAGCTGAGGAGTTGGCAGTGATTGACCTGCGTAGCGGATAGCATGACTCTCCCTGGTCACAGGGTTCAGGTCAGGGGTCTGTGATTCTCAGAGACAGAAACCAAACCTGAAAATCATTTTTTTTTTTACCTGACATGAATCTTTGCCTCCTTCCATGAAACCAGCACAAAACATGTTGCCCGTGATTTTGGTTCCGTAGGACGACTGGCACGTGGACCGCGGGATGACGGGCAGATGGAGGCACTGCAGGACGGAGGCGTAGTTCACTGAGGAGAAGATACAAATGCTCTGATTATCAATCAAATTAATCAGAACCCCCTGGTGTTCACACTCTGATTTATAAATCTGCTCCACCTTTCAAACAGATGGGGTTTGTAGTTCTACAGTTCCATTCTGTAGTCCATCTGCTCCTCTACGACTCTGGAACCCCCCAGGGCAGGTGGTTTTAGGGTGGAGGATAAATGTAATATGTCTATCAAATTTCCACCTCTGACTGTCCCACAAACCCAAAACTACTCAAACTACAGGGTGGGCCATAAGTATGGATACACCCTGATTAAATGGATGTGGTTGCTGAGATCATCTTACCGTTTGTGGCATATTAGTACATGAGAGAGGAGAACATTTGAGGCCGACTGCCAAACACAGAGAATTGCACAAGAAATTTATGGTTAAATGGTTATCAACACTTTTGTGACCTGGAACAAGAAATACCGCAGAAGATCTGCTGAAGATCCAGGATGTGGAGGACCTGAAACAACAGATACAGGAGGCCTGTGGTAGCATTTCTTCTGTGGTATCGCTTTCTGTGAGTCAAGAGTGAGAAAAGAGAATCGCGTTGACATTTCAACACAAAGGGCAGCACTTTGAGCTGCCCCTGTCGTTTCTCCGGGTCACAAACGTGTCAATAACGAATGATGCTACGTTAAAAATGAGCACACCATCGTTTTTCTAGTGCAATTGTCTATGTGTTTGATGGGTCACATGACCCCCTTCCCATTAAATAAAAAGTAAAAGTGAATCCAAAATGGCGGCTTTGCAGATGGCTGGCATGGGCGTCACCCGGCCTCAAACAGTAAGGTGACATCAGCAACCACTTCCATTTTATCACGGTGTATCTTATTTTAAATTCATTATTCTGCTTTATAAAACAGGTCGTTCCGCTTCTTAAATCTGATTGGCTGAGCCATTTGTCCAGCCTTTATTGACAGTAACTCACACCTCTGTGAGTGATACCCAATAAATTATTGGTGTGATACCCAATAAATTATTTTCCCCATGGTTTTTATGAACTGCATTCTGTGATTTGATTTAATTTTTAATTTTTTAATTGTGATTTGATTTAATTGTTAGAGAAGCCGGAAACCTGTACTCAAAGCAGTAAGACACTGGAGGTTGTGTATTATTGTGAATAAATCACAGGAAATCACACTTCGGTCCTAACAACACATCTTTCCCGTGATTTACACAGAACACTGTCGCCCTCTAGTGCCTTATTGCTGATAAATAATAATAAAGAACGTTCACTGTAACTTTGTCCTCCCCCTGTCCTTCCACCCCAACTGGTGCATCAAACATCCAGCAGATGGCAGTGTTTCCTGCTGCTTTACCTCCGGTGTTGATCTGATTTCCCCAGCCGGACACCAAGCATTGCTCCCCCTCTGAGGAGCAGGACGATGCCAGCGGGACGGGCATCACGTACTGGTTAAAAACGGCCGGCTGGCTCAGTTTGATCAGCATGAAGTCGTTGTCCAGGGTGCTGGAATCGTATTCGGGGTGAGGGATGACCTTCTCCGCCCAGATCCTCTGCTCTGTGCCCTCATCTTTGAACAGGTGATGTTCTCCCAGGTGGAGAGCGAGACGCTCGGCCCTTTGGAGAGGTCAGAATGCAGAGGTGAAGCTCACAGCGTCCTCATTTCCTAAAACTACAGAATAAAAGTCCTCACTCACGGGACGTAACAGTGGGCGGCGGACACGGCCCACGTGCTGCTGATGAGGGACGCGCCGCACCAGCGCACGCCGTCGTCGTACGTCAGGTAGATCTGCCAGGGCTGAGAGTGGGGGGGGCACTCGAATCCCCCGATGATCTTATCCCCGTCATCAGCGCGGCTCAGTCCTGTGCCACAAACACGCAGCTCACTCACCACGGCAACGGCCAGGAATCCACAGTGACATCATCATTCCATCACACAAAATACAGGGGAATGGGGAGTTTGGTGAGGGTTTGCCCCGCCCCTTTTCACTCTACCCGTGCGCTAATCACTATACGCCAAGCTCCTTACATCATCCCCACCACTCTATTCGTGCGCCAAACGATAAACGCCAAGCGACTTCCGTCTTCCACTCCACTCGTATCCGTATGCCATTTTAGTACGCATCAGCAGCACACTGTGCCATCCCATAATTTACCTGAACCCGAATCACATGATAAAATGTGGATTAATACAGAAGTGGAATGTTTACGCTGTTATTAATAATAATAAATATACAACTCCCAATCACATCAGTGGAGTTTTACAGAGGGGGTGTGGCCTATTGTGTCACATGATGCATCTGCGTGGGGTTCGTGTGGTTGGTTCATACTCATACTGCTTTACTTAAACATTAACTACCAGATTACAACTAGCGCCCACAGCAGGCGATTTCAGAGGATCCAACAGGAACACAGCGCCCTCGTGTGGATACAGAATATAACCCTGTGTTTTTTTTACATGTTGAAGCAGAAACTTATAACAAAATCAGCAGTTAATCATCAGGGACGGCTAACTTTATACAACTCACTTTGTATACGATATTAAAATTACTTATCACTTTAAATACATTATACCTTCAAACGCCACGCCCCCGCTGACTCATCACTAACTCTCCTGATTCCCAAGTACCTACAGAGCTGAAACTCGGCACCATGATTCCTCATCATGTTCCTGGAAAAACAGGTTCTCGCTCTCGCCATCGAACGCAACGCCGCGCGGATGGATTAGCATTTGGTGAGTAGCTACAAAACTAAACCCGGTTCCGTCGTTCCATATGGTGTTCTTGATAAACACCAAACCTCACTCTGTAATAATACCTTCATTTACCTTCCAACGTTCACCCTGTTATCAGGTTCTGACCGTAGCACAGCACGGGAAGTCCACTAGTATAAGCTCCACCCACTTTGCAGCAAAGTTTACACTCTTCTGAGGTTTTCCACAGGGTTTTGGAGTGTATGTGGGAACGTTTGTCCATTTATCCAAAAGACACAGAGATGTTGGATGAGGTACAGTTTGGAGCTCAGTGTGGGTCAGACCCTCCTCACCCTCCCCCCACACCTCAGCATCTTCACTGACCGTCAGTGTGGACACGGTGGACCAGAAAAAGAACCCGTCCTCATACTTCTTTTTTAGTGTAACTTAATGAAAAATGTTTACATTACAAAACTAACTCATCAGTGTAGACCACCTTGTCTTCAGGAGGTGACCCTCTGACCCCATTTCTGTGTTTCTTTGTAGTTCTACTCACCAGCCACCAACACGAGCAACGCGAGTCCCACAATTCTATTGAACACCATTCTTGAGTCTCCAGACCGCAGTGAGTGGGGCCGCCACACGGAGGCGGGGTTTATATAACCTGGACTGAGGTGAGGTCATCAGAGGATCATGTTCACTGCAGCGCCGCTTCTGAAAGCCACCAACTGAACAAACGTCTTATCTGAGGGACCTTCTGAACTCTACAAATACGTTCTGCAAAAATACGTTCAGGAGAATTCTGGGAAAAGCAGGTTCAGTGGCGCATGAGACAAGAGACCGGACTCATGATCGCAGTTCTAATTCATCCCATAAGTGTTGAACCAGGATGAGGTCAGGATTCCACACGGGTCAGTCATGTTCCTCCACAACCGGCTTTGTGTGCTGGATCAGAACCAGGTCTTCACCAAACTGTTAGAAGTTCTCACAGGATGCTCTACACCACATGGGTGTTTCATTTTACCCACCTGAGGAAAAGTGACTGAACCAAACAACACCACCAGATCACCACGGCAACAATAACAGACCACCTGGACTTCAGTTGGACTGGTGGAACTGCAGCCTCACTGGACTTAGAAAGTTCTAGTTTTTTTTTTAATGGACTCCTGACCGCTACCCAATCTGCTCCAAGAGTTCCCAATGATGCATCGGTCCTCACAAGGACATTTTTGTCACGGTCATCTCTTTGGGGGTTTAGAACGCTGTTGTAAAATGTACGGTTATAAATAGCGCCATCTATAGATATAAACTTTAGTTTCCCAGCAATACCTTCAACGTTCTACAACTTCCTGCATCAGGTAACTGTTTCAATCAGTCACATATTTTTGGAAACGGAAATACCTGCGGAGACTTGCCATCCGTCGTTCTTAGTGACAGAAGCGTAATTATACAGACTGCAGGGATAGGATCTCCAGCGTTATACTGGGGGGGGGGGGGGGGGCCATTTTGCGGCC
>JAOUQT010306364.1:0-15458 GCA_025769995.1 Xyliphius kryptos | reverse complement strand
GTCAGCTGTATCCAAGATATGGACCAAATACAAACAGCATGGAATGGTTGTTAAAGCCAAGCATACTGGTAGACCAAGAAAGAACTCAAGGCGTCAAGACAAAGAACTTAAGGCCATTTGTCTTGAAAACCGAGTACAACTAAACATGATGCATAAATGGGAGGAAGCTGGAGGCAATGTATGTAAACGAACTGTCACAGAAATCGCCTAAAGGAAATTGGATTTCTATACAGGAAAGCTAAAAGAACACCATCATTGACAGAAAAGAAAAGAACAAGACTGCAATGGGCTAAGGAGAGGCAATCATGGACTGTGGATGACTGGATGAATGTTATCTTCAGTGATGATTCAAGAATCTGCATTGGACAAGGTGACTTTTGTTTGGTGCCATTCCAGTGAGATTTTTGAAGAAGACTGCCAAAGTCAAACAACCAAATTTCCACAGTCCTTGATGATAGGGGGTTGCACAAGTTAACATTGACATTTTGGACAGTTTTTTTCATCCCTTCAATTAAACAGATGTTTGGAGATGATGAAATAATTTTCCAAGATGACAATACATCGTGCCATAGGGCAAAAACAGTAAAAGCATTTCTTGAAGACACATTCAGTCGATGTCATGACCTGCAAATAGTCCAGATCTCAACCCATTTGAAAACCTGTGGTGGAAATTGAAAGAAATGGTCCAAAAAGAAGGCTCAGACCTGCAACGCTGATCTGCTATCAAAGAGAGTTGGCACCAAATTGATAAAGAGTACTGTTTTTCACTCAAGTGCATGCCTCAGAGACTGCAAGCTTTTATAAAAGCCAAAGGTAGTGCAACTAAATACTAGTTATGTATTTTAAATGTTCTTTTGTTTTTCATGATTCCGTATTTTTTTCCTCAGAATTGAGTGATTTCCATATTTTTTTTCCTGTGCTTGGTCAATAAAAGTAACATTCAGTGACTTTCAGAATGTTTTCTCTTCATTTCTTTAAGTGTTCCTGAAAGCCAACAATGAATGACCTTATTATTGTATCATGTTTTTGATCTGAGTTTGTTGTACAGAATGAAATGTCTGAATAAGTGCTCATTCAAGACTGGTGATTCCATACTTTTTGCCAGGGGTTGTAGAAGTGAAAATATCCTGAACTATACATATTGATGTTTACATGAAATTTTGTAATTGCATACTGATTTAAAAAAAAAAAAAAAAGAAATTTCACTCTGTATACTATACTTTTTTTTACAAATCATACTGGAGACTTTTCCAGTGCAATCAAAATGTACATGCATACTAATCCAGACGTCTGATTTTGAGAATTTGATCACTTAATTGATTTACCATGTGATAATTAATTATATGGTGATTATATGTGAAAAAAGGCTGATTATTTGAACTCTCCTACTAACATGATGTCAATGTTGATAAAGCATTTAAACAAACAGACTCTGGAGACAAAAGTGATAAAAGATGCTAATAAGAAGCTACAAACAATGAAAACACTCACTGTCACACCACAAAAGCAAAATAATTTAGTGAAGACAAAAATAATATTTTAAGAACACAATTTTTAAAGAAACTAAGAGTAGTGGGATTCATAACATTTAGGCAGTAGTTTTTCAGTTTAAGAAGGCAGGAGAAGAGGCTTGTACTAGATTAGGCCAATTGATGGGTATCCTAGGTGGCGTTAGTGGCGATGTTATGTATTGAGGCATTCTAAAGTTTTATGCTAGTCCAAGTAAGGTCTGGAAGGAAGTGGATGCAAAAAAGTCTGCTTAGAAAGAAGAAGCATGGCTGCATCACAGGAGGATCCTCCCAACTACCTGAAGAAAGTGTTAAGCAGTGGATAAGAGAAGAATGTACAAGGTGGTAAAAATGATGCACCAATAACTTTCCAACCCATCAAACCTGTATCTGTATACATAGCTGGGAAGCAGCTTATACTTAAAAGAAACTTTGCAAGCATGTGGCATTTGCATGGGACTGGCAGATGTTTTTGAACCATAGATAACAGCTAAAGTTCTTTAAATTTGTATTTATATTAAATGGATTCTATCAGCATTGATAAAATACTTATTTATTTTCTTATCAATGACCAAGATGTTTTTGATGCATATTGCAATTAAATGATTGTTGCAAGACCACCACATAAGAAAATTATATTTTTGAGTTCTACAATATATATATCTAATAACTGAACACTAATGTTTTTACCTAACACTGATATAAACTCCATTCTCTACTGAAATCTGCCCTGCTCAAAGGTTTATTGTCATGTTTTTAGTATGTAACTAGTATTTAATATCTTTTAAAGATGAATACGAATTTGGTTTTGTTTCATCCCTTCAAACTCTTTTTGACTTTACAGTAGTATATATTATAAAAAGTAGGAGACAGAACGCTGAATTACTATTAACCACTAAAGAATGGTTTACTATTCATTTTTTTATTATTCATTTAAAAAAAAGCAAAAATGTTATTTTGTTGTTGTTACTAATGTTGGAATGGTGCACAGTGTCTAAACTGAATTAAAATGATATGATTTTTCATCCAAAACAGGTGCTGGACGAAGACTAAGGGGTCCAGATGAAATCATAGAAGATGATTCCGTGAGTGTCATTATATAAAATATTTCCAAGTTAAGCCTAATATACATTCTAAATAGTAAATAGAGATAAAATGTTTTTTATTTTTTTTATTTTATGATTTTACTTATAGCAATGTAAAATAGCAATGTAGCAACTTATAGCAATGTAGCAATTATAGCTTTGTAAATTTATTTACTATTGACTTTGTTCTATTTCCTTTTTGTCCTTTGATAAATTTTATGAAATCTACTCCCTGATACTATTAGGTACATGAGGAGCCTGAAGTTTTAGAGAGGGAACGACCTCGTCCACAAGGCTCTTCTCCAATAGAAGAATTTCCAAGTGAAAAGCAGGTGACTTTCAAGTCTAGTATAACATCAGTTTAGCCAAAATGTATTGATTATACATTTTCTGGTGGTATTATTGAATGTTTTTTCATACCCTGGGTATTTTCCTAGGCTGGGGACGATATATATGGAACACCACACAAAAGTGGAATCAACAAAAAAAGCAGAAAAGGTGGAATTGGATCTCTACTTGATAAGTGTGCTTCTGCCAAAATGACAGACCCTGAGGTTTGTTTCAGTAGATTAATCATTCCTTTAGCCATATTATAACATTTTAATACAGTTTCTTATATGCAGCTTAAAATGTGAAGCATTGGACATATTTCTAAATAACTAAAAAGTGTCTCACAGCATAACAGTCCTGGGGTTGATTACTAGATTCTCGATTCCTAATTCTTTCTACACTAATACTTTGAATAATTAGTTTTACAGCTACACACTGTAATCAGTTTGTTAAGATGCATAGTTTATTAGTCCCCTTTGCTCTGGTTGGAATCTGCACTGAACCACTACAGCACAGATTTAATTTATCAATTAAATAACACTTGCACTGTGGTGGGTCTTAATATTAGGACAGCAAAATGGTAGGACAAAGTACATAGAGAAGCATATGGTCTCTAATATTTAATATGTTGAAAAACATTTTGCACAAATAACATGGCCAAATTTAGTGTCCTTCATATGGCCTGTTAAAAATGCATCTCTGCCTAGTTTTGTGTCCTTAAGTAGCAAATACTCAATACATGAAAGCAGTAAATGAATAGCTGTCGGTGCTAAAGATTGATGATACCGTGATTAAAGTTTATTGGTGTTTTACTTTTTGTTAATAAATCTTGTTAATGCTTCTGCATAATGAATATATTAAAACATAATTTAATTATAAATTTAATTCAGAAATTTACTGTCATCAACACATACAAATTTTGCAAATGTCATTGATGTCCTTTGTCCTTCATACTTTCTGTGTGTGATTTAAGGATGTATATGATGGAGAATCTGGGGTAATAGTGAAAACAATAAAGCCTGCCTGTACTGAAGGCCTGATTTTGTCAGGTGGAAGGAAAGAAGGCATTTTCATCAAAGAAGTGAAACCAGATTCACCTGCTTCAAAACACCTAAGTGTAAAAGCAGGTATACAAAAGACTACAGCTATCGATATTAAGCGTTAATTTATTTAGCATGCCTTTTAAATTTTAATCTTCATTTCACCACCAGGTGACCAAATACTTAGTGCTACCATATACTTTGATAATGTTTCATATGAAGATGCATTACAAATTCTTGAGCGGGCTAATCCTTATAAAACTGAGTTCTGTGTAAGACGCAAAGTGGAAGAAGCAACCACACCAATATATGCTGAAATTAAGCACCCCGAGGTAGCTCACATTTTATTGTTTTTTTTTTAATTAAATAATATCCAACTAATTCTATATCTACAGTATATATATTTATGTATATGTACATTTAAGTATTTTATTTATTTATGTTCTTCAGTCGAAAGAAGGTGATTCACCAAAGATGAGAGGTCAAAAAAGGATTAAAAAACAACAAGACCGAATTTCTTGGCCAAAATTTCCTGCTTTTGGTAAGGGACCTAGAGCACAATTTAAGAGATCTTATAGCACATCAGAAGCAGAAGAACACAAAAAACTAGAAATGAGCCCACCAACTAGTGACACGGAATCACCACTTAAATCCCCTCTAAAATCACAAGATGAAAAAGAAAAGAAAAAGAAGCACAAAGTACAGTTGAAAATCAAGATGAAAGGTCACAGAAGCAAGTCTGCAGATGAATCCCAGACAGATGAAAAGGAACTTGCATCAGAAAGATTGGTGGTTTTGGAAAATAACAGAGTTGAAGATGTTTTATATGAAGCTGTCCCTGAAGAATGCATGAGGAAATCAGAGAAGATCCTGCAAGTGTTGGATGAAGCACATGAAAATATTGGGAAAGACAACATATTAGCAGGTGTGTCAGAAATAGAACCACAACACAAAGTTTATTTAATTAATTTGGGAAATAATTTAAAGACCACAACTGTACAAGTGGCTTCAGCAGATGGAAAGATAGATAATTTAGAAATGCAACCTAAAGCTGAGATGAAGAAGTCTGAAATCAGACCATACAGCCTAACCCAAACCACGCTGGTGTCAGTGGTACACAGTTCTGAATTAGATGAAGATTGCAAAATACAGGTATATAGCAAAGATGATTTAAAAAAAGATGTAAAATCTGTTACAGAGACAGTTTTTATAGCAAGTCCAGGTAATGTTTCAGATGTGGACATATTAAAAAAATCTCCAAAACCATTTGGTGAAAAGCAGTGGAAACATAGAACAACACTTGAAAATGATAGCTATGGGATTCGAACCAGAGGACCATTGGCGGAGATAGCCACATCAAAGGCTGAGTTTGCAAATACATTAAATGGGCTTCAGTTACTTTCACTAGATACTTCTCAGATTGCACAGGAAGGGCATTTACATAAAACTCTTGTTGACACAAAAAAGCAGAGGGTCACAAATGATATTATCTCACAACCAAAAGAGGATACACTATGTGCTGTGTCTACAGAGGACAGAAAAAGGGAAATAGAATCATGTAAACAAACAACAAAACCACATGATGATTTGTTAACAAATCTAGAGAAAAGACCAGACTCGAAGTTTAGATTGCCTAAAGTGGAGCTTTCTCTATCTGGATCAGCTACTAACAAACCAATTAAAATGACAGAAGTAGAGAGAATTAAAACCACACTCCCAAAACGCGAAGATCTTGAGATACCTGGTAGGGAAGACAGAGAATCAAAGTCAAGTCTCATGAAATCTGAAGTAAAATTGCAGAAAATTGAAAAGATAATAAACCTTAATAATGAAAGAGAATTAAAAAATTCACAAACAGAAGAATTCAATGTTGAGGATGTCAAACAGGCAGTTTCAAAATTTCCAGCTTTTAAACTACCTGAGGGTGACATTACCGGAGTTCTTGTGCAAAGAGAAATCAAAATTATGGAACTAAAGGCAGAAAAGACCAATTTAACGCCTATGGTATCACCACATAAAATTTCTATTACAAGTTCAGAAATGTGCACTGAAATGCTTGAAAGCAAAATGGATAAAAAAATTGTTTCAGATACTGAAAATAATACTGCAGTTATAAAGATGCCAAACATTGATTTACCTTATATTGATGACCAAACACCCATAATGGTGACCAAAATTGACTACATGAAAGCAAAGTACGAAAACCAGCAACACAAACCTGATAAAATGATAAAAGCAGATGATAAAGACAACGAAAATGCAAAATTCCGACTGCCAAAGCGGGAAGATATTGAAATACCAGGAATGGAATGTATAAAGATTGTAAATGTACCTAGGGTGGAAATTAAAACAACCAAAGGCACAGACTCTCACAAGGTTTCTGTACTGTCTCAGGAAAATGTCACACAAACTGATGTTAAAAATGAAAAACCCACAACCGAAAAGAATGCAGAGTGGAAAGGACAAGGAAAAAAACCAAAAAGATTAAAAAATGTAAGCACTGAGTTAACCAAACGCAACATTCAGTTTCCAGACATCAGTATTGAATTACCAAATGTATTATCTAATAAAACAGATCTTAATACTGAGATATCCAAAACAAATTTGACACCTGAACATTCTAAAACCAAAGGGAGCGAAAGCCACCTAGATGACAATCTTGATAAAAAGCAGCCTAAAAAAATTAAAATCCCCAAAATGGCAGAAAGATTTAAAGATGAAAATGTTGATGTTTTGCAAGAAATTAAAATCTTAGAACACAAAACTGATCACAAGCTACAAAATCAAAGTTTGAAAGAAGAAAACATAAACAAAGAGGATTCTTCTGTTACTCTGCATGTGAAGACTAAAGATGAAAACGAAGGGCAAAGTAAGAAATTCAGGCTGCCAAAATTTGAACTCAGTTTTCCGGCAGTAAAGGTGTCAAAAATTACTTCAGGTGGATCAAAAACAGAGGGTGATAATTTGGAAGAAGAAAATGCAGAAAACGTGGACATTTCTTCACCCAAAGCTGTAATGTTAGATGTCAAGTCTGATGAGCATGCTGACTCATCTGAAACACAATCTAAAAAGCTTGAAGTAAAGCATAGAAAAACTGGCTTTTCATTTCCTAAATTTGGAATGTCTACACCAGAAAGTAAAGCACAGGACACAGAGCTCAGTATTCCAAATGTTAACATGACTTTACCAGAACACAGTGTAGAGGGAACCCATTTTACTTCTACAACAGATCAAACTTTAGAAAATGATCCAAAAACATTTGGTTCTCCCACAAAATTCAAACTTCCAACAATCACTTTTCCAAAATTTGGAGCTAAAATCCCAAAGGTAGACACAGAGGGGCCTAGGGTACAAAAAGATGTAAAGGAACCCAAACTAAGTGAGCCAGATAAAGTACTCATGAAAGTATCTAAAGATCACAGCATACAAACTCAAGAAAATAAGTTTAAAATGCCAAAATTCGAAATACATTTACCTGATGTACAAGTACTAAAAACAGACTTGGTGACAAAGAAGCCAGATGCAAACATTGCTGTACCACAGGGAAAGGAAGCTGTACATCCTTCTGATGTACACATGCTTGATGTGAAATGTGAAATAAAGGAAAATTTAATGGAGTTAGAATCTGAAGACCCTGAAATTAAAATAAAGAGATCAGGCTTTTCACTTCCCAAGGTTGGATTTTCTAAATCTGAAAAGAAAACCTCAGAACCGGTGCATGATCCAAATGATGATGTGTTTTTGCCAGAAGAAAGTATAAAACTAGAAGAAGCAAATGCAGACATTGTAAATTTAAATCCGAAGCATTCAAAGTTTGAATCTCCAACGAAATTTAAACTTCCTTCAATTAGTCTCCCAAAGTTTTCATCTAAAGGTACAAAGACAAAACAGGGAGCTTCTGACGTGAAATTAATTGATAAGGGACTTAAAGTATGTCTACCTGATGGAGAGTTACATTTCTCAGATGAAGACAAGGATGCAAAATCTTGTTCAGATGTAAAAGAACCAAATACAAACATAAAAAACCTAATGGATGATTTAGAGACACAACATCCACAAATAGATATGGCAGTTGATATAAAAGCAAGTGGTGTAAACCTAGATGCCAAATCTCTTAACATGGAAATAAAGGACCTTAACATACAAACTGAAAATCAAAACATTTCCGTAAGATCCCCAAAATATACAGTAAGCCCTTGTAAGATGGAAGGACCAGAAACAGATCTAAGTTTTAATCAGGCAAAAATTAGGTCCTCTGTAGCAATAGAAAATGTAGAAGTTTCTCAACCTAAAGTAGATGTGAAGGATTTAACAGCTAAAGTAAATTTAGACTTACAAGATGTAAAAGTACTTCATGGTGATGTAGAGCATGATGTACCTGTAGAACTTAAAGGAGATGTACCAGAAACTGGTTCAATAGGACTTGACTTGAAAATTAAACGGCCAAGCTTTTCGTTCCCCAAATTTGGATTTTCTAAATCCAATACCAAGGCTCCAGACACTGATTTGTGTCTAGCAGATGTTCCTCTGTCTCAAACAAAAGTAAAGGTAGCATCACCTGATGTTGACATAAAAGATGTTACAGCTAAAGTAAAAGTAGACTTGCCAGATGTAGATTTCAAAGGTCTTGAATTGAAACTGGAGAGAACAGATATCACGTGTCCTACCACTGAAATTAGTAAATCTGAATTAACGGCAACCACGGCTGATGTAATTCTGCCCAGTGTTGATGTGCCTTTACCAGAAGGAAGTGTAGAATTGACAGGACCAAAAGATGCCAAATTTGGTTCTCCAACTAAATTTAAACTGCCCTCAATTACCCTTCCAAAATTTGGAATTAAAGGTACAACCAAAGGTCCAAAAGCAGCAGTAGAAATCTCTGACCTGGATACAAGCATTACTGGACCTAAAGTAAGTGGGTCAGTAGAAGATTTAAAATATTCAGCTGAGCCATCATCAATTGAGATAGATGGTGAAGATAATTTGCGTGTAAAAATAAAAGAGCCGAGCATTCAAACTAAGGGCCAAGAGAGAAAGTTTACACTACCCAAATTTGACATCAGCCTGCCTGAAGTGCAAAAAACAAAAATAGATTTAGGGTCAAAAAAAACTGCAGATAGGTCTTTACCAAAGGTAACAAAGGAAAAACATTCCTCTGACTTTAAAGAAGAAGTTGTTGCATCAGATGTAAAAGAACACAGACCCAGAACAGATTCTACAGGTCTTGAACTTAAAATGAAAAAGCCAGGCTTTTCATTTCCCAGAATTGGTTTTACAAAAGCAGAAACAAAAGTTCCAGAGTCTGAAGTAAATTTGCCCAGCGCTGAAACAACATTAACAGTAGGAAGTGTAGAAATGGAAGAACCAATCATTACAGTGCCAAAAGATGATTCTATACCAAAGGACTCAACAAAGTTTAGCTCTCCCACAAAGTTTAAACTTCCTACAATCAATCTTCCAAAGTTTGGCACAAAAACTACAAAAACAACAGCAGAACATTCTAGTATGGGTGGGGAATTTGAAGGAACTGAAATAATTCTACCAGAAACAGAGTTGAATTTATCAGGTAAGGCAGTCTCGGTTAACATAAAGAGATCTGATGAAGGCCATAATAAAACATATCAGCGTGAAAATGACCAAACTGAGGGTCAGACAAGTAAGTTCCAACTACCGAAATTTGAGATAAGCTTTCCTGAGGTAAAGGGACAAAAATCTGAAATAAGCTTTAAGAAAGAAGAGACAGAAATTTTGGTACCAAAGGAAAAATCAAAAATGGCTCCCCATGAGGTTAATATACCTATACCAATGTCAGATCAAAATTCAGAATTAACTGAACAAGACCATAAACAAAGGGAACAAACAAAGTTTGATTCTCCAACCAAATTTAAACTTCCCTCAATCACCTTCCCAAAATTTGGAGCTAAAGGTCCAAAGGCAATGGTAGAGGTCTCTAAGGTGGGCATGAATATTAAGGAGCCTGAAAAAAATCTTCCAGATTTAGAGATGAAATTGTCAGTCAAGCCAGAATCCAGCATGGTAAAAACAACCAATGTGAATCAAGAATTGTATCAATCAAGACTTGGTTTCTCCTCTTCAGAAAGTAAGAATTTAGAAACTGACAAAAGTGTACCAAATGTTTATGTTCCCTTAATCGATGGAAGTGATGATTTGGAATTATCAGATAAAGGTACTGATATTTCAGTAGATAATGCCTTACAGAAAAACCCAACAAAGTTTTCCTCCATCACTTTTCCGCAATTCAGAGCTAAAATTTCAAAGGCGCCCGTAGATGTCTCAAAGGAAGCCACACATAATACACAGCCTGAAATTGGTCTCCCAGATGAAAATTTACAACTCTCAACTGAGCCACAATCAGTTAGTATTATAAATTCTGACAAAGAGGACAAATCTATCTCAGATCTCCCAAATTCAAATGCTAAGGCTTCTAATGTACCAAAAACTAGTGAGAATCTCTCAAATGATGGCACCTTTCTGGAGGGAAGTTTTGAAGGAGAGGGGGAAAATACAAAACTTGGTGGCAAAAAGACTTCAAAGTTTGGTTCTCCAACTAAATTTAAACTTCCATCCATTAAACTTCCAAAATTTGTAGGTAAAGTGTCAAAGGAGACTACGGATATGAGTATCAAATCACCTGAAATAATGCTTTCTGATTCAAAATTCAAAATGACAACTGAACCCCAAAAAATGACAGCAGATGATAAGGAAGACAAACCAAACCAGACTGTGCACATAGACATTAAAAACAAACAAGCAAGTGAGTTTCAAATAACAGATGTACAAATAGGTAAAGAGGACATAACAAAAATAGTAAAGGATACTGTGTTTGATTTTCAAGATGAAAATCAAGATCAAAACCCGAATGTTAAAAATGCCACTTTAGAACCAAAGCAAAAAAGTTACACATTGGATGCTGTTTTAGGAACCTTTGATGTTGAATTTAATGTACCCAGGTTAGATGAACTTGATCAAGCCAAAAAAGAAAAACATGCCTCTCTAAATTCAGAGTCATCAGTAGAATGTGCATCAAATAAGAATGAAGAAGGTCTAGTAAAATCAAGGCTTACATTCAGACTTCCCAAACTAGGATTAAGTCAGCCTTTAGATGGAAATAGTACAACAATTGGTTCAGATGTCAATGATGAAAAGAAAATAACCAAAGATGACACCAAGACAGAAGATGAGCAATTGGAAACACAACCTGAAAAAAGTGGCTGGTTTAGATTTCCTAAATTTTCCTCACCAACAAAATCATCTAAAGATAAATTAATAGAAACTTCGCAACCACCTGTGCAAGCTGAAAAGAGTCCAGTGGATGGCAAACATGTCAAAGAGACCGAGAAGTGTTCTATAAGAGATGTTGAAGAGGACAGCCCAACTTTGTCGTTGAGGTCATCAGATGCATTTGCCGATTTGAGTTCTGGACCAACAACCGAACAAATTTCTGTCTCACTGACTAGTCCAACAAAGGTCAGGGTTAAATATTCTGATCCTGCTAAAACCATGGACTTGCCTGACATACATAGTAATGTTAGTACATCAGCTGCAACATCCAAAGTCATTTTCATAGAACCCAATCACCCAGAAAAAGTTATTCTTCCATTTTCTTCAGAAACATCCTCTGCTTCAGCTGATACTTTGAAAAAAACATCAGTAGAAAGTAAAATAATTGTGCCAACTGTGCAAATTCTATCAGACAAACAACATACTGAAGTATTTACTAATGTGGTTAAACATGATATTCCAGCCTTGACTTCAGAAAGAGTAGTTGACACTGTATTGTCAATAGAGAGAACAGTAATTCAAAAGGAACATTCTTTAGTGGAGAAGGAAGTTATGAAGGAAACAGTTGGTGATGACAAAGAAACTGTGACAGTTACACAAAAAATAGAAGTATTTGAGAGAAAGTTAACAGAATCTGGTTCGGCTTACACAGCTTCATCAATTCAGAAGCTTAGAGACACAGTACATGCTGAAAAAATTAAATTTTTTGAAGGAATAGAGTCGAGGAAAACAATTACAGAAACCACGGAAACATCATTAAGGCATGCAGATTCACCTACAGATGATATACAGGAAAATAAATATATTTAGCTGACATGTTTTACTGCTTTTTCTTTAGACCGGATCAAACAGCATGTTCTCACAATTGCAAATTATGAATTTGCTTAATGAAAAATGAATCATTTTTTTGTAAAAACCTGTTTATATATATCTATTGTTATTACTGTCCTGAAAGCATTAATATTCAATGTATATTCTTATTAGTATTACTAACACTGTCATTGTGATAATTAATAAGGAAATAAAAATATGAATAATACTTAATAATACTTAATTATGAATTAATACTTAATAATTCGAAAGTACATCAAAGTCTAATTGATCAAAGACTATTACAAACTACAAATAAATATTATTTAAGCTTCACATTAAGCTAGCATTAAAAAGCATGGGCATTCAGCATATAATGCAGTAATATGCTTTTCTGTGAAAACTGTTTACAGTGTGGTTTTAGACAGTTAGCAGACCATAATATCTAGAGACAATGATTTAAAGACCAAACACTGTTGAAAACAGAGATGTGATATCATGAAAAGTCTTAATAATTTAGACATGGTTTACCTGTATTTTCTTGTTAAAGCAATATTTAAATGTGAGCAATTACAAATATCCAGCTTTGTAAAATATAAAACAATATACATTATCTGATTCTGTAAAATAAATGTTCCACCTCACTTTGTTCATTTAGTCCATTAAAAATTATAATACATTTGCTTCTAACAAATTTACTGTACGTAGACATGAGTATCTAATGAATAAATCCTGTAACAAAAATGTGTGGAAAATATCTTTTGAGGGTGTAATTACTTATTTGCTTTTTTTATTTATTTATTCAATTTACATTCGTGTTTTTTGGAATGTGGGAGAAAACCGGAGAACCCAGAGGAAACCCATGCAGAACATAATAATTAATAATAATTAAGTTATTTAGCAGGTGCTTTTATCCAAAGCGACTTCCAGGTATCCCAACTTGATGGTTGGGGTCAGAACACAGGGTTCATACAGCACCCCTGGAGCAATGAGGGTTAAGGGTCTTGCTCAAGGACCCACATTGGTAACTTTAATGGACCTGGGATTTGAACCCCCAAACTTCTGATAGGCAGTCCAACAGCCTGAGCTACCACTCTGAGCCAGTGAGGTCAGACACTGATGCTGGAACAAAAGGACCTGGCTCACAATCGAAGTTCTTGTTCGTTTTGAAGGCGTTTAATGGAGTTACACAACGCTGAGCATGAACAAAGTATGGAAATGCAAAGACATCAGTATTAGGACCAAACGCAGATTGGTTCATGCCATTGTTTTCCCCATAGCCATGTACAGCTGCGAAAGTTGGACCTTAACAAAATGGACAGAAAGAAAATTCTCTGCACCGTACCCCATGGACAGCAAGGCATGTCGACCAAAGAAGTATTGGAACGGATAAATCCGGACATGGCGATGGAAGGCAAGATTACCAGACCAGACGTATTTCGGCCACGTGATGCGATCAAGTTTATTGGATCGGTAGCAAAAAATGACCAGGCCGAAGAATGCGCTGGCGTTAAGTAAGTTGAAAGACGCTGTACGAGACCGGACAACATGGAGAGAGCTAACCCATAGAATCGCCAAGAGTCGGACACGACCAAATGGTTAAACTCCATGTGGGCTTTATGGACCTTGCTGGAATGGAAAAGGGTCTTCCCCAAACTATTTGCAGGTGTACAATTGTTCAAAATGCATAATTAACGCTTGTTTCCTCAGCAATTGAACATCCAAATTCAGTGATCAAAAGATGATGTGTGTCAATACTTTTGTCCATATAGTGTGTGTGTGTGTTAATTTCTTCTTAAAGCTTTTTAATGTTGATACTTTAAGAGAGAAGATCAAAATAATTCACAATATGAAATAATGGCTTCTGTCTTTAGAACAAATTTCAGGATCTTCAATCCAGTGCCTTATTTTTTGGTCGTTTTGTATACATATTTTGACTTAAGACCAGAAAAAACGTCTGTTATTGAGTTTAAAAGCCAAAGCCTGCTGTACGAATGTAAACACATGGTGAAACATCAGTATCAGATCAGGCACTGACAGTTTCATAATGTTATTATTAAAACCTGAAAACATGAAACCTATCACTGCAAACATGTTTCTCTGTCAATAAACTACACAAAGACTGATATAGAAGCTCATTTAGACCTTGTGATGTGATTATTGATGTATACAAACGAAGAAATCACACATAATTAGTGAGGACATCAGAAAACAGCAGCTCATTTACAATCATCTGACATGTGATAAAGGTCTGCAGT
This sequence comes from Xyliphius kryptos, assembly GCA_025769995.1. Taxonomy (NCBI): domain Eukaryota; kingdom Metazoa; phylum Chordata; class Actinopteri; order Siluriformes; family Aspredinidae; genus Xyliphius; species Xyliphius kryptos. The sequence continues at coordinate 1,125 of JAOUQT010306364.1, read as the reverse complement.
GTACTTAGTTTTATAAAAATAAAAAGATAAAATATATATACAGTATATATATTATCTGCACCCGGCACGCGTCACTGTGGCTCATCTGGTTCAATTTAAAAGAAAGAAAAGATAAAGTGCACGTTTCTGATCCGTTAAACGTAATAACAACAGGAAAGTTAAAAGGCAGTTGGTTTTGAACTCTACCCGTGCGCCAATCACTACACCAAGCGCCTGGCATCATCCTCTTCCACTCTACCCATACAGCCCTCACCATACGCCAAGCGCCTCGCCTCGCCTCAATCCCCTCCGTTCTACCCGAGCACCAGTCACTATACGCCAAGCGCCTTGCGTCATCCTCTGTACTCTACCCACGCACCAATAGCAAGAGTAGGGCCCATATTTTGAATTGAGTCCCCTGGTGGGTCCCCTGTGGGATTTTTTGGAATGTTTGATATCTTTATGACTGTAGAGGTTCTCCTATATATCTCTGCCAAATTTAAAGTTTGTAAGGTGAGTGGAAGTGCCCAATTTAATCAGGGCCCGTGATTTGGATTGGGTCCACTAGTGGGCCCCATAGTGGGAATTTTTAATATCTCTGAGTGTAGAGGTCACCCTATATATCTCTGCTAAATTTGAAGTATGTGATGTGTGTGAAAACGTACAATTAAAGCAGATCAAAATAATTTGACCCGTATTTTGGATTGAATCCCCTGTTGGGCCCCCCGTGGGAATTTTTTGGAGTTTTTGATATCTCTATGATTGTAGAGGTCGTCCTGTACATCTATGCCAAATTTGAAGTATGTGATGTGCGTGGAAACATCCAATTAAAGAAGGACCCGTTTTTTGGATTGGGTCCCCTGGTGGGACGCCCGTTGGAATTTGTTGGAATTTTTTATATCTCTATGAGTGTAGAGGTTCTCCTATATATCTCTGCCAAATTTGAAGTTTGTGCGGTGAGTGGAAGTGCCCAATTTAATCAGGGCCCTTGTTTTAGATTGGGTCCCCTGGTGGCCCCCCGGTGGGATTTTAAAAGTGAAAACTGCTTAGTTGGCCCAGTGCATGGTGAGGAATGACTGTGCCAAGTTTCAATCTTGTAGGTAGTCGGGAAGTGAGAGAGTTAGTCAGTGAGTGAGTGAGGGCTTT
>JAOUQT010306356.1:0-15458 GCA_025769995.1 Xyliphius kryptos | reverse complement strand
AGATAGATAGATAGATAGATAGATAGATAGATAGATAGATAGATAGATAGATAGATAGATAGATAGATAGATAGTTTTTTGTTTTGTTTTTTTTAGTAAATAAAAAAAGTTTTTTTTTATTATTTATTTTGTACTGTACACTTTGCACAGCTGCACATGTAAAATCACCACAAAAAGTACCTTAATCTTTTGGCACATGGTTTGTGTTGACATTTTGTAGTTCGGCTGTGCTTTCAAAATCCCAGCCATACTGCTGTGTTTGAGCCACAACCCACATAATAAAGCAATAATGCATGAGAGTGCATGCATTATTTTGAATATTTCACAGGAAAGAGGTGTTCGAGATTACAACTCTTTCCTATAATTTATTTACAATAATGCACACCCGTGAGTGCCTTATTGTTTTCATAAAATGTTACTAATACATTATAATAAAAAACAAGGTTTAATTTATAAATGTGTGAAGTAAAAACAATAACTTTAATTAAATGGCCGTCCGTAATGTAATTTAGTCCAGCTTTTAAAGCGAATATTGATTGCTGAGTAACTGGAGTAAAGGCTTAGTGCTCATCAGGAATCTGCTCATTATTAATCTTTATTTAGATTCATGATACATGATTTAAAATAACCTTTCATGCATTGATATGAATTTGAAGCAGTCAGATGTCTCTATTATTGTCAGTAATGTCAATAATGTAATTGGGCTATCAGAATATAAAGTATTACATATTATGTGTTAGTTTTAAAGTTTGCAGTATAACTTGCGTATCCCTTTGCTAGTGTAATCACAAGACTTTTTTTTATTTTAATAAAGATCATTGATCGAACTAAAAAGGACCCATCTGAGGAAATTGAGATCCTGTTGCGATATGGACAGCACCCGAACATCATTACTCTAAAAGATGTGAGTTAGTTCATCACAGTTTGTTGGTTCCTTATTCATATTTATAATACACATCAATAAAATACTTGGTCCAGATATTGGAACACCATCCTTCATTTTATTAATCATCTTAGTAGACCTCTAATTTGGTGGTATTTTATCTGTAGAGCATTTATCTAAATAAGAATTGCTATGTATGAGGTTTAAAATGTTTACATAGTAAGTTATTAAACACTGTCAGATATCTTAAACTTATGTTTTAGTAGAAATTTAATAAACGTGCCTTGCTAATCTCATTTTCCGCTTAATCTTGTACAATGGAAACACTGTTTCAATCCATAGACAGTGGAAATAAAATCAGTGGAATCTGAAATCCATAAAAACTGAGACACCCCTTTCTATTTAAATTGATGTAAATACAATTTATTTATTTATTTGATCTAGAGACTTCAATAACTACCAAACGAAAAGACAACAAAAAAAATATATTTATTTATATATGGAACAGAGAACAGGTAAAAATGAGAGGCACTTAGCAAAATGACTCCTATAAAGGAGTGGTAGTGCATCTTATTCAGGATGGCACATCAATGCGAGCTGTGGCAAGAAGGTTTGCTGTGTCTGTCAGCACATTGTCCAGAGCATGGAGCCATGAGACAGGCCAATACACCTGGAGACATGGAGTTGGTCATAGGAGAGCATACCCATGCATTGTATGGAGATCATACAGGCATGAGGAGGCCACACACACTACTGAGCATCATTTTAACTTGTCTTGAGGAATTTTCACTGAAGTTGGATCAGCCTATCATTTGATTTTCCACTTTGATTGTGAGTATGATTCCAAATCCAGACCTCCATGGGATAATAATTTTGATTTAAATTTTGATTTTTTTTTATCACACCAGAGTACATTGTCTCTAGTCACACCCAGGCCTGATTATTGCCTCACCTGTTCTCAGTCAAGACATCACTTAAATAGGACCTGCCTGACAAAGTGAAGTCCTCCAAAAGATCCTTAAAAAGCTGCACATGCCGAGTTCCAAAGAAATTCCTTACTTGCCTCAGTTAAGGTCAGAGTTTATGCCTCCACCATCAGAAAGAGACTGGGCAAAAATGGCCAAGAAGAAAGAAGAACCACAGAGTTCCAAGAAGAAAACCACTGCTGCGCAAAAAGAACGTTGAAGATCATCTCAATTTTTCCAAAACACATATTGATGATCCCGAAAACTTTTGGGAAAACATTCTGTGGACCGATGAGACAAAAGTTCAACTCTTTCGATAGGTGTGTGTCCCATTACATCTGGCGTAAAAGAAACACTGCATTTATGAAAAAGAACATAATACCAACAGTAAAACATGGTGGTGTAGTGTGATATCTGTTGCTGTTTTGCTGTGTCGGTACCTGGAAGACTTGCTGTGATGAATATAACTATGAATTCTGCTGTCTATCAAAAGATCCTGAAAGAGAGTGTCCGACCATCTGTTTGTGACCTCAAGCTGAAACGAATTTTGGTTGTGCAGCAGGTCAATAATCAAAAACACACGAGCAAGTCCACCTCTGAATGGCTAAAGAAAAACAAAATGAAGACTTTGGAGTGGCCTTTTGGAGTCCTGACCTGAATCCTATTGAGATGCTGTGGTATGACCTTAAAAAGGCCATTCATGGTCGAAAACCCTTTAATGTAACTGAATTAGATCTAGAACGCTGTAAGAGACTGGCCCATCCAGTTATTAGGTTTGGGGGCAATTACTTTTTCACACAGGGTTTTGTAGGTATTTAAGATTCATTTCGTATTTTAGACCTATTTTTGACAATCTCTATTTTGTAAGCGCATTAACACCTTTTGCTACATTAGCCTTTTTTATTGCTTCCTTTTTTGCCACAATGATGATCATGGATGGCGATTTTTCATACACATAGCCAATTTCAGAAATCTTTATGGGGAAAATTCGGGGTTAGCGGCCTTAAAACTACGTGGAAACTCCACCCAGATTGCGATTGGATCCATGCAAGACAAATGCGCTAATCACTAAGCCCAACAAGCCAAGCTGTTAAAACAAAATGATGTTCACATACTTTATTTTGGGATTTGTGTTTTTTATAACCTAATAACATGAAACTACAAAAGTTATAAAGTGTTTTGGGGGATATTGATTTACATTTACATTTAGTCATTTAGCAGACACTTTTATCCAAAGCAACTTGCAAATTATGTGTTGTTTTCTGAGGTGCATGTTTTTAAATTTATGGATGCTTGCTCCAACCACACACCTTAAGGCAACAGTTTACACTTGTAAATTGTGCTGGTGATTGCAGGTCTACGATGATGGGAAGTTTGTGTATCTGGTAATGGAGCTAATGCGGGGTGGAGAGCTATTGGACCGCATTCTGCGCAATAAAGGCTTTTCAGAACGAGAGGCCTCAGCTGTGCTCTGCACACTGACTAAGACTGTAGAGTATCTGCACTCACAAGGGGTAAGTTTTTATTTTTGCTAAGCTTTGCACATCCTGGTAGTTAAAGCATACAAGGGCAAAAGTCCAGATGTGAGGCAAACAACACTGACATTCCTGCATAATGCAGACTAAATGCTGAATCTACTAAAAAATTTTAATTAAATTTTATTAGAATTAAGTACCGTACTTTTTCTTTGTTTAGAACATACATTCATTATTTGTGAACCTAATTACAAATGCATAACAGCTTTTATAGGACCAAAAAGGATTCAGACTGCATGTTTGGGACACTAATGCGTGTAATGTAAATATCAGAGTTTCTTGATCATTTAAATTATTGGAGTAAAAATACAATTAAACTAAAAAATTATAATGTATTTTAATTGGTTTGGAACATAGTCATTTACATTTACAATTTTTTGGCTTCCTCTTACGTGATAAAAGGCTTAAACTGCTGAACAATTTGTGGTCTCTTTTATTAAATTTCTTGTCTCCGTTACACTATACATTTTTAAAATGCGAAACTTGGACTTCAGACAGGTCATTTAAGCTTGTAGACTTACACTGCAAACCACATATTTGTAGGATATTCAGAATAATAATCCATGAACAGCCTTTAAAAAGGATGCTGCTTTGATGGCAGCAGTGGTCTTCCTAAAATTGCTGTGTGTATGTAAATATAATTGCTCCTCTAAATGGAAACCTAGGTCGTACAGGGGAACGTAAGACGTACAGTGGATCATTAAAGACTAAGAGTGAGAATAATAGGGTAATAGGCTGGCTAATCGGATTTTGAGGAGGGGAGTTTAGTGAAAAACATTCTGAAAAAACAAACAAACTGATCAATAGACCGATTTTTAGAATATACACAAGTGTGTGCACACACAAATGTGCAGAAGATATTACAATGTGATATTTAAAACTTAAAAGATTGTGGTTGATTGTAGGACCCCATTCTGTAGATCACAGGCACATTATTAATGTGGATGTTTTTGTGAGTATTGTACATTGTTTAATGTCGTTATTAAACGACACTTATTTATTATTAATAGTTTTGAATGTTTGTAATTTTTTTCCAGTTCAACCATAGGATCATTTGTTCTTTTACTGATTACTCAGTTGCAAGAGGTCAATAAATGTGACAAGTCAGCAATAAGCATAAGATTTAATCCCTAATTAGTGCATGGAAGCTGACCATTTGGTACATTTGTAAGTCACTTTGGATAAAGGTGCCTTCTTAATGTAGCATGTAAATTTGGGTCCCAGTCTTTCCTTAAAGAGATGTGCAAAATACACTCAGTGATGAATGCTCAAATAAAGTCTATGGTCAAAATGACAATAACAGCTGGGTTGCATCTCCACAAACTACTTCAGAACTTAGATGTTCCATTTTAATGCAAAATTCTAATTCAGTTTTGTGCTGAAAGTGTTTTTTTTTTTTTTATTTTACTTTTTTTTACTTTTTGTTAATGTTTATTGTTATAGTTTTCAGTGCAGATGCTGTAGATTATGTAAAAAAATTAGTTTAATAATACACAGTTTTAAACTGTTCTATGCAATGTTTTTTTATTGTGTTTTTAAGGTTGTACATCGAGACCTAAAGCCAAGTAATATCTTATATGTGGATGAGACGGGAGACGCAGAATCAATTAGGATCTGTGACTTTGGCTTTGCCAAGCAACTCCGAGCTGAAAATGGCCTTCTCATGACCCCTTGTTACACCGCCAACTTTGTAGCTCCAGAGGTTATTTATTGATTTAAATTTTTAAAATTACATTATTGAAGTCTTTATTTTAAATAATGTGTATGGGCCTGATTTCAAAGTTACAAACTGCATTACATAAGTAAATGGAATAATTTACAAATGTATTATAGCTGCTAGTATAGCATATCTTCAATGGAACATCCATCCATCCAACCGTCCATTATCTTCCGCTTGTCCGGGGTTTGGGTCGTGGCGGCAGCAACCTAAGCAGAGAAGTCAGGCCAGCTGGAAGATGTGACCCTTACAGCGTGTGCTGAGTCTTCCCCGAGGTCTCCTCCTAGCTGGACTTGCTTGGGGAGGCACTCAGGAGAAATCCTCACCAGATGCTTGAACCACCTTAACTGGCTCCTTTCGACACGCAGGTGTAGCGCTCTTCTCAGAGTCCCTTCCAGATGACCAAGCTTCTTAAGGGAGAGCCCAGACCCCCTGCAGAGGAAACCCCTAGAAATTCTATCAATATATACAATGAACAGAATCGGTGACAAAACACAGCACTGACGGAGGCCAACTCTCACTGGACACAAGTCTGACTTACTGCTGGCCATGTGAACCAAGCTCCCACTCCATTTGTACAGGGACTGAATGGCCCGTAGTTAGGCACCATGTACCCCATATTCATGAAGCACACTGCCCACAGAATACCTCGAGGAACACAGTCGAATGCTTTCTCCAAGTCCACAAAGCACATGTAGACTGGTTGAGCAAACTCCCATGAGCCCTCAAGTATCCTGGAGAGAGTAAAGAGGTGGTTCAGTGTTTCAGGACCAGGACGAAATTTGCATTGCTCCTCCTGAATCTTGCTGGCTATCAGTCGGACTCTCTTCTCCAATACCCCTGCATAGACTTTACCAGGAAGGCTGAGGAGCGTGATTCATCTACAGTTGAAACACACCCTCCGGTCCCCTTTCTCAAAAAGAAACACCCTACCTCAGTCTGCCAGTCCAGAGGCACTGCTCTCGATGACCACGCAATGTTGAAAAGGCGTGTCAGCCAAGACCGCTCTACAACATCTAGAGCATTGAGTAAGGAGCTCATCCACCCTCCAAGCCCTGTCACTAGGTAGCTTTCTAACTTCCTTAGCAACTTCAGCCTCAGTGATGGATAAGCCTCCTCCTGTGTCCTCTGGCTCTGCCTCCTCTCTTGAGGGCATGTTGGTGAGATTGAGAATATCCTTAAAGTATTTCTTCCACCGCCTAATAACATCCCCAGTCGAAGTCAACAGTGCACCACCTCCACTCCATACTCTTAGTGGCACACTGCTTTAACAGTTTTCCAGAATCTTCTTCCTTCACTATACGTTTGGGCTTGCCTGAAAACCACTTGGGTTCAGAATAGAGAGGTTGTTCCTTAGAAATCACACCTCTCCAGGTCTCACTGTCATTGCCCACGTAAGTGCCGAACTCCCCCAGTAGGACAACAGATTCTCCATAGGGAGCACTTTCCAATACTTTTCCCAGAGACTCTTGAGAAGGTTGGGTAATCTGAACTGCCATTCAGCGGATAAATACAAACAACAGTCTAATCCAGACAGGGTACACAAATTCTTGTTGTTTCTTTTCATAGGGGTTATTTTGGACCACTCTTTGTCTGACCTGTCACCTAGGACCAATTTGCATTGGGAGACCCTACCAGGGGCTTTCGCCCTAGAAAACAAAACTCCTAAGATCATTAAAGCATGCAAACCCTTCCACCATGATAAGATGGTAATCCAAGGAGAAGTTCTATGGAACCATGCCTTTTAATAACTGATTGTTGGTTTTGCTGCAGGTTTTGAAGAAGCAGGGATATGATGCTGCCTGTGATATTTGGAGTCTGGGAATCTTACTATATACCATGCTTGCAGGGTGGGTGACCTACACAAATTTACACTTAAAAATGTTTCTTGGTAGTCATGCTTACAGATTGCATGTATTAGCCTTACTTGCTATATTATTCTGTAATCTGCAGTTAATCCAAACTTTTTAAACCTTACTTGTTGGTACCAGCACATTTTAGTACAAATACCATTAGAGTATCTATAAAGGGTGATAAGTAAGACTGAATTTTACAGATATGTATTTATAAATATGTTTTAAGACCAATTTAATTTAACTGATTTTAAATTTTAACATGAACATGAATTAAATAAATTGCTATCTTTATTTTAACATATATTTACATTTAATATTATTATACACAAGGTTTAATTTGATCTAATACATTGTTTGGGGTCCTGTTTTGCTCTTTTGTGATCAGTTAATATAAATAAGTAAAAATATGTATAAGATAATTTACTTTGCGGTCCATCAGCATTATTATTTGGCAACCAAGACAGCAAAATTCTCAAGTGCCATTATTTTTAATAAAATATTGTATTAATTAAATTCAACAATAAAACAATATAATCTATATACAGTGTATATATAAAGTTTTTGACTATAGGATGTGCATAACAGGGCGCAGTTTTCCCTGATGGAGCCCCACCACCCAATTGTTTCCAAACATGGCCACTGCTTTACATGAAACTACAATTCCTTCAATGTTTTACAGATTCAGGAACATATTTCTGCAAAAATGTCATCAATGAAACTGTTGCTCTCAACCTTCGTTAATAAGATTGTCACAGAAGCATAGTAATACAGTCTGCTCAACAATACGCTGTCTACATAAATAGTTTCGAAGTTTATGGTGGCGAGGCTGCGGGTCGTTAATAACATTAAAGTAAAGTAGTCAATAACATTAAGACATACAGTAGATGGTGGTTAAAGAACATTTTCTAAATTGACAGTGAAACCAAGTTATTGGGACACCTACATATTAGGCCTACAGGGACTTCCAATTTAATATTAGTCACCTTTTTTAACAAATTCCACTTTTCTGAAAAGTGTATGTCATTTTTTTGCTTCTAATAATCTAGAAGAGTATTTGATCAGATATGAAATAATCAGGCTCGCATCTTCTATTCTAGATTATATCAAAGATGTTTTAGTGGGGTTGAAATAAGGGCTTTTTGCAGGCCAGAATTTTTTTACTGGGAAACAGCCATGCTGGAACAGAAAAGGGCTTTTCCCAAACTAGTAAGTTAAAAGCATACAGTTAAAAAGTGCATGGCTATATGTTTTTATTTTTATACACTTGTGGCAATGGGTCTGAAAGAAAACAATGTGTCCTAGTACTTTTACCATATAGTAGAAATTAACTATACAAATGCCATGGTTATTACTGTTGTCTAATTGCAAAATGATTTTTCCCCACGTTTTGCCCAATAAATTATGAAATGTGCTGTATAACCTCAGGGCATTTTAATTAGGATAAGCATCTTAGAAAATGGATTAAATGCAGGCGTTTCGATAACCAAGCCATTCAGACATCACTGTTTCATTCTTTATAAATGGCACTTGACAGTTTACATTTAGCCTGATAAACTATTTTTATTCTGTCCATATTATTGTCAGAAGTTTAAATAAATGGTATTGTTTGTAAGAGCCACAAAATTCCACTTAACCTCTTGTCCTTGTGAGAGTATTTAGCTTCTGCGCCATCTGTGTGACACCTGTCTGTATTATAAAGTTCCTAACTGACCCATGTCAGGGAGGGGGTGGGGTCTTCAGGTCCAATGCTGCTCATAAAAGACTAATTTGTACATTGGTTTTAGACAAATCACTGCACAAACCCGGGACATTTTAGCATCAGGCACATAATGTACCTACTGCAAAGAATCAAGCCACACTAACAATTTAATGCCTCTTTCTGTTTGTTGAGATTTAAAGCTCTATATAATCAGGTCAACTCAAAGCTGCATTCAACTCGTTTAACCTGGCCACATGGACAGCTAAAAATAGACCACAGAAAATGGGATAGCATTTAAATCTTCTTTTCACCAACGCTGCAAAATAGAACATAATTAAATGTTTTTTACACTAATCCTGTTGCATTCTTATTCCCCTTAGATTCACACCCTTTGCCAATGGGCCTGATGATACACCAGAGGAAATTTTGGCCCGAATTGGCAGTGGCAAGTATGCCCTTTCAGGAGGCAACTGGGACATGGTGTCTGATGCCGCTAAGGTAAGAACATTTGTGTGTGCCCATTTTGAAATGGTAAGTATCTGTTGTTTACTTATTGTTAATGAAACTTTAAATAGAACATGTATGCATTTGTAATATTTATTAAATATTACATCAGCTAAAAAATTTTAATGAACACATCAGAAACTAAACTTGCAGTTTGCATTGCTTTATGAAATAATGCAAAAGAAAGTGGTGATGCAAAGTCAAATGTGTAATAATTAATATCAAGTTCCTTGGGTGTGAGAGAATAAATACTGTATTTATGTTCTAATGTTTTCCTTTTTAACTCCAGTTAAAATTGTTTAAAAGTTGAAATTGATTGATATTTTAATTATATCGAAAGTGTAATTTGAATAAATTATATTATCCTGTCTTTTAAAATGTTGTGTATATCCTATTGGCAGGATATTGTGACTAAAATGCTGCATGTGGACCCTCACCAGCGCCTCACTGCGCCACTGGTCCTCCGCCACCCTTGGATCGTAAACCAGGAGCAGTTATCACAAAATCAACTTACTCGACAGGACATAAAGCTTGTCAAGGTAAAGCTCATGCTTAATTATTGTTACATGGTCAAGAGCACAGCAATACATTTTGATTCTTATCTTTGGTGCAACATTGCCACCATCTGATTATCTGAAATACTGCATTGTACCTGTATACCCCTTTAATGCATTTAACGACATAATTCTAAAAATATGATTTGTAAATTGTAATATGGAACAACTTTTAACAAGATTTGGGTAACACAAACCCATGGGCTTTGTTTTTCTAAGCCTGAATCTTTTAATGTTAGATTATTTTCATTTAAAATTACAGATTTAATATAAGATTAGCACAATACATATTTAATAAATTCAAATGTTATTAACTAAAAGTTTTGCTTTTAAAACAGTTTTTTTGTGAGCATTATAGAAAGCTCTAATCAAAATATTTTGACTACACATATAGATGAATAAATATACATAATGCAACAAATATCAGACAATTTATATTTATTGTCATGTACGTTTACTTAACATTTTAGTATCGTACACATGAATGAACATTAGCTGGCGCACCTAATCTGCACATTTAATACGTAGATACTATTTATCAGATAAAAATGACACAAAAATGAAAGTATAATATGGCCCAAAATTCAGGTACTTTTTTATAGATTACATCATTTTTTTTAAAGAATTTGGCAATGCTGGAGAGATTATTAATATCTGAACTTCACAGCCAAACAAATGCACCTCTCCCTTTATTATTTTTTTTAAAAGCTTTGCCATGATTTCAAACCAGGTGAAAAATGATAATTGTCAAATATGCTTAGCACTTTCTCAAAGCACATACTTGTTTTATGTGTGCTGCCTTGGTTCTAATAATAACTGCTGACAGCCATGATTTTCCACCTGATCTCTGAAATGCAGCACACAGGTACATACACTGTTTATGAAAGGATCAGAATAAAACAAAATGCGGTGAGGAAATATGAAAGGGAATAAAATTTAAACGTTTGCATCCTAAAATATGTTTGTGTTATGTATAATTATGTTGCTGTACAGTATGTAACATGTGCTACCCTCCATTATGTTTTGTTATGTGTTCCCATTTAATTATCTTTGTGGGGTAAAAATATGCAGACCATGGCACTCAAGCATGACGGTCCAAACTGAACTATAATATATATAAAGGGTTGAAAATGTTAAATATGGTATGTAAGTTAAAAAAAGGTGCCTAAATTACCTGATCCTTCAAAGTAGTAAAGACATTCTGACTCGTAGGCGTTTTTGAAATATGGTGATTTGTATAAATAATAAATAATGTTTAAAAAAATAAAGGGAAGACTAAAATAGCACATCCTAGATCTCAATTAATAAAATATTTTAGTTGAAAATATTTATTTAGTAGAGTGGAATGCGTTGAGAACAAAATACTTTTGCATTTTTTTATGCCAACACGCATGAAGCTGTGATTAAAAATCAAGTTCTACCAAATATTGATTTCTGAACTCTTCCTGAGTTAAAACATTAATATTGTTGTTTCTAAATGAATATGAACTTGTTTTCTTTGCGTTATTTATGATCTGACTGTACTGCATCTTTTTCGTTATTTTGACCATTTCTCCTTTTCTGCAAATAAATACAAAATGTTTATTTGGAACTTCAGAGACATGTCAGTAGTTTATAGAATAAAAAAACAATGTTCCTTTTTTACGCAAACATATACCTGTTATAAGTAAAATCAGAGAATTTTGCAGTGGTCTCTTAAATGTTTTCCAGGGCTGTATATTTCAATTATTTATTGGTTGTTTGTCTTTTTTTGTTTTGTTTTTTGATTGACCTGTTTTTTTCTTGACTACTTAGGGAGCAATGGCTGCCACATACTCTGCTTTGAATCGAACACCACAGGCTCCAAAACTTGAGCCAGTCATTGCTTCTTGTCTAGCTCAGAGAAGAGGCATGAAGAGAGTGACCTCCACCTGTTTATAGTGAATAATTCACGAAGGCACCGCCGTGACCTTATCCACATGTACAGACAAAACAAGACCCTTATCAAGGTTGAACAGTGGTAGATTTTTTTTTAGCTGATTCATTCTACAGCTAGGCTTAAGAAAATTTTGTAGTATATAGTTGCAGAGAGATACTGCAGACTTCTTTATGCTGTGACTCTTGTTCACTGACTAAGGGAACTAACTAACCATATTTAATTTAAATAGTTTTCACAAATGAATTATATAACAACCGTCATACAAGGAGTTAAAAACTAAGCACTGTAATAGCATGAACAGTTGTATATTGTTTTTCAGGTTAATACAGTTTGCATCTTTAAAAAGAGAAACTAGGTTTGTCCATTAATCTAGCATCCTGTAACACACACCCCTCCCCCTTATATTTTACCACCAAAATGGTCAAATAAAAATGCCAGTTTTAGAACCAGAGTTGGACTATATGGTTTGAGTCATAAACACCCAAGATACTATTCAGCATGATAAATATGTTTTTGATTTTTGTAGACCCAGTTATTACATTTAGTTATTTAGCATTTTTTTTCTATTCAAAGCGACTTACAAACGAGACAAGGACACAAGTCAGCCATTAAGGAGGAATAAAATAATCTAGTATTATCAAACCTAATCATTATCCAATCTGTGTTCAAGTCTAAATTCACCCTACTTTTTTTAATTATATCAAGTACTCCGGGTTGAGTTGTTTCCTAAAAATGCTAAATTTGTCATCAGATCAACCAGCCCAAATGAACTTCGTCACTTCATTACGCATTTCACGCCATGGTGTTAAAGCATATAATTGATATCCCAAACTACTGAATAAAAGGAACTTATAGTTATACTCATAGTTTAATAAAACAGCCTTATAAGTGTAATTGTACTGTCCTGTTGTGATCAGAATATTGCAAGACATGGTTTTCCAAAAGATCTAGCGATTAGCATTTTCCTACATTTTGTAAGAAAGTGTTAACACAGTGTTTTGTGCAAAAGTTTGCTTGCCAAACTTCTGATCAGGTTCGAGTCGGCTGTGGGATGTGCACGATCGCCCAGCTACAAATTACGGCTGCAAGCTCTGGTTTGGACCCAATGGCTCTCCGGTCCTCTTGTGTCAGGTAGGGGCTTGTTTGCGTAGTTTATGTTTGATTTAGTTTCTGTGTACTCTGTGTGTGGGGAATAAAGACACATTATTCTAGCACCGGTGTAGTGTGTATTCATTGTATCTGTGCCGATTTCACTCAAACCTGATCAGAAGTTTGACAAGCAAACTTTTGCACAAAACACACAGCTTGTTGAAAATAATTCTGAAACTGACAGTGTGAAGTATCAAATATGCTTTTTGACAAGCTCAGGTTTTTAAGATCCAACAAGGACTAAATCTAGGACTATGGTATATGCCAGAAATACTGACTATATTTTATACCAGCATGCTTTAAGTTGTTTGTTGTTTTTTTTTTGTACAAATAGTAAAAATGAATAAATCAGTAAATGTGTACAGACTTTGGAAGTTCCTGCAATAAGCACAGTTTGTATTTTGTTGATCTCTCACAGTGATAGTTTTAAAACGTTGATCTTTCTTACATATGTTATGTGGTTTAGGCAGTAAATAATTGTATGTTTATTATTTTTGTGCAAGATGATATTATTGCATTCTTTGTTTATTGTAAATTGAGACCCTACAATTCATTTTCTGTAGCATATATTTATGTATGTATGTATGTATTTATTTATCATTCCATGTAATTGTTCTTGAAGTGCACTTCATGAAGCTTTAAAAAGCATGTTAAAGAATTTTATAGTTTTGCACTAACCTTTGCTAATAAGTTGTATGTGGAAGAAATATGCAGAACATAAACACAGTGGAGATTGAATCTGTACCACAAAAGTGTGTAGAACTCATTGACTTGCACAAACATGTCATCAAAATTGTGTATTATGTATACGCATTATAGCACAGTTCTGACTTTGTGATCTCTGTGAGCATCTTTTAAAACTTTAAATATAATAAAGATTTTGTTTCTAATTTCAAATTGATCTTAAATCCTCATTCTATTATTGTAGTTGCCACATAATAGATGCCCATTATTAATATTTATAGTACGTGTAAATAATTTTAACTAATTCCATGTAATACATGGCATAGCATACTCTTATCTGCCAGCTCAATAATGAGCTTTGTACTTAAAAAATATTTATTAATATTCAAGTAGAAGCTGCACTAGGAAAAATAAATGCATTAAAGTTATTACATATATTTAGTTTTGTTGAATCTCAAAAAGTAATTTATTACTGTATTAGTTTTAAATTGATCATTAAGAGGATGCAAAGCAAATAACTAATGTGAATCTCTCATAAATACCTCTTCCAAAGTCATCAATAATGAGCTAAATGGTAAAGCTTTAATAGCATAATGTCATAGACTTTTCATTACAAAAAATTTCTGCAACATTTCTACAAGTAGCATCCAAAAATTCACTTCATACAGAAGCCACGTGAGGAATGACATTTTAATGTTTTTAGAAAAACAAAATCACAAGGCACCATAAACATCTTTCCTCAGAGAATGTGTGTGAAATAGATCATCATTTCTTTTAATTGTCATTTAAAGCATTTAAAACTTTTTCTGCATGTCTCTAATTTTGATTTTGCTGTTTTGGCTTGCATGCCATCAGTTTATAAATAAACCATACAACAACATTGTCGATTATTTGAATTTATTGCTATATATATATATATGAATTGTTTGTGTCCTTTTTTTCAAAACCGTTAACATTTAGAAATTTAGAAAACATTATGAGCATGTTTTTAACTTGATTACTTATTCAATTATAGTGATTGCACTTCAATACCTGATCTATGTAGGTATTAAATCAACGGGCCTGGGCACTGGGTCAGAGCACTGAAATTTAACTCCATAATGTTCTGGAAAATACTTATCTGTTACAGTATAATTAGGTTTGCTTTTTATTATTGGTTATTTAACAATGACATTTAAATATACATTTTATCAAACCAATAGTTATCCTCTGACCAGGTAATGACTTTAATTTGATTCTCATAACAGCACCTGTTAGTTTGTGAGATGGAGGACAGTGGGGTGAGTTTAAAGCGAGACCATCACAGTAATGCTTCCAACTAAAATGTGCACATATACACTGCTTTAAAAAATATTAGATTGTGGAATGCGTTGAGAACAAAATAACATTCAAATGATCAAAATGTACATCTAAATTATTATCCCATGGAGGTCTGAATTTGGAATCGTTCTCAAAATCAAAGTGGAAAATCAAAAGACAGGCTGATTCACCTTCAGTGGAAATTCCTTAAGACAAGTTAAAATGAGGCTCAGTAGTATGTAAGGCCTCCACGTGCCCATGTGACCTCTCTACAATGCCTGTGCATGCTCCTGATGAAGTGACGGATGTTTTTTTGCTGCGGCCCAGATTTCCTGGTGTACTAGGGGTTGTCTTGCGTCTCATTTCTACCTGTTGTCTGTTCCATTTGCACAACAGCAAGTGGAATTGATTCACAATCAGTGTTGCTTCCTAACTAGACAAGTTTATTTCACAGAAGTGTGGTTGACTTGAAGTTACATTGTGTTGTTAAAGTTTTCCCTTTGTATTTTGAGCAGTGTATTTCAGGATGTCCATCTTTTGGGTCAATAACTTTGGATCTGAAATATAGTATTTTAAAAATAGCTTTTAAAATAAAAGTGGTCTTGTGGCCCCTGGTGCAGGGTAAGTTGTGTTTTTGTATAGAATACATTTAGGTAAATTGTGCCACTGATTTTTGAAACTCATTGATTATTATA
>JAOUQT010306332.1:0-15459 GCA_025769995.1 Xyliphius kryptos | reverse complement strand
GTGTGTGTGTGTGTGTGAGAGAGAGAGAGAGAGAGAGAGAGAGAGAGTGTGTGTGTGTGTGTGTAGTTTTTGTATAGTAAAGTAAGTAATTCAGAGGAGCTTCTTTGTGCAGGTTGCTGTACTCAGTGCTGCCACCATCAGTAGCTAATGAGCTGCGACACAAGCGTCCTGTTCCAGCTAAGCGGTATGACAATGTTACCATCCTGTTCAGTGGTATTGTGGGATTCAACACCTTTTGCAGTAAACATGCCTCAGCTGAAGGAGCCATCAAGATCGTCAACCTTCTAAACGACATCTACACCAAATTTGACATTCTAACGGATACCCGCAGGAACCCTTATGTTTATAAGGTACAAATATGCTAACTGTTGAACAACTATCCATCACTGAATGTTTTAATTTGTTGGTACTTTATTCCTACCTCAGCAGTGTCTTTGAGGTGTTTAAATGAAACTACAGCGGTACTGCTGCACTAAAACCCCCTCACCGCATCAATGTCACTGCAGAACAGACAATAAACAATACACCACCCAAATTATACCTGTTCTGTGATGGGTCTTCCCAGTAGAGATTAGAGAATCTACAGGGGAATAACAAAAACATACAAAAAAAAAAACCAGATGGACTGAAGTCTATCTGGACGGCAAGGTAGCAAATACAGTGAACAGCAAAATGTTTTGTTTAGTTTAAACATGGCTTTTGACTTTAGGTTACTTTGTGAATTTATTTTTAAGATCTAGACTCACAATAGCAGAACCTCAGTTCTTTAAAGAACCAAATTGACTGTTCCAACCAGAACTATTTATTTGTCTGATTTTACAGTTGTGTAGTTTAAGCTTTAACTGGAATACAATTCCTGTGTGACAGGTGGAGACAGTTGGTGATAAGTACATGACGGTGAGTGGTCTACCCGAACCATGCACTCACCATGCCAAGTCCATTTGTCATTTGGCACTGGACATGATGGAAATTGCAGGTCAGGTCAAGGTTGACGAGGAGCCTGTGCAGGTAAATATCTTAATAAGGTCAATGTGATGTGCAGGTAAAACAGCCAGGTCAACTTAGTTTCCCTTAAAAACTGATCCAATCACACTTCTATAGCAGTGTCAGACATTTATAGATGGCTGAGAGGTATGGTACATAGGTACTTATGTGCTGATAACATTAACAGGTTAATACAATGAACAATGTGCACACATTAACATACAGAGCTGTGTCAGGAGCGCAGCAACACTGTGGTGAAGGCAATTAGAGGTAATTGTTGCACCTGCCGTCTGCCCCACAGATGAACATGTGCAGCAATTATAAGCTGTAACATCTCCGCTTTTCGTCCCCAGCATCGCTGTGCTCCTGTCACAAGAGCTTATACCCTGGAGTGGGAAAATATGTGAAAACAAAACAATGACAGACTTGTATCCTTGTATGCTACAAATCTTTTAACACCTGAAATAAATTAATAGGAGATGTGTTTGAACATTCCTCTGTACAGCGTATGATTGCAATAAAAGGACATTTCATACAAATTTTATTTATTAAGGTTATTTGACATGTTACTTTTAGATGCAGGTGTTATGTTTTAATCACTTAACAAAAGTTAGTACAAATAAAATAAAAGTTTATTGGCAGTTACACTTAATCATGATCTGATCTTGAATCATCAAATATTAAGCTGTAATCAGTCTTAAAAAGCATGTCTCAGTCAGATTCTTAGACAGAGTACTGTACACAATTACACATACAGATGTTCAGATACATGACAGTAATAATATGTCTCTGAGACAGACGACTGAGTCAGAATGAAGACACAAATAATCCATCATTTCTCTGGTTTATATTGTGCTGATATTTCTATGTGATCTTTTCTATTTTTTCTCTGCTTTGTTTGAAATGTTGCACTTCACCAGCTGGTGGAGAACCAACAAATGGAGAGACACCCACTCTGCTTATGGCACCTTCTCTGGTGTGACTCGTCCAAATATCACATTAATTTAGGTCAAAGCTGAGTTGTTGAGGCAAAATATTAATTAATTAAGGCTCACTGTGTCTTTTGTAAGGAAAAACAAATCAGCAACACCATTGGCTAATTATCCTTCATGCAATACCACACTATTTACAAACTTTCTGTCAGAAAGATTTCGTATGGTAGAAGATATCAACAGATTCTAGATTGCAGACATCAATCTGGAATTTTAGAAAGTTTCAGAGTCTCAGTGTTGTCATGTCAGGAATGACATTTTGGAATGTATTCATGTAGTGTATAATGATGGTGGTGAGGGGGGTTGGGTTTGGATAGTAGTGTGTTACAATAATAGCATCATTAAACAGAGTTTAGCTAAATGAGGGACAGTTAGTTTGAGGCCCCAGTGGATGACAAATTCATTCATTCATTCATTCATTATTTTCCTCTTAATACATGGAAACTCAACCTAGTTTGGGATTCGAACCAGGAATCCCCAGCACTGAGAGGCAAACGTGCTAACCACTAAGCCACCATGCCGCCCTATAATGATGAAATATAGATTTAAATAGAAAAGTCAAACTTTTTTATAATTATTAAAGAGCACGCTCTGAATAATTATTTTATATGAAGCATATGGGGTTTGACTGGATAACCTAGGACTGGTTTGTGAAAGTAGGTTTTTTGAAAATTACTCGGCAAAAAAAAGTGGAAAAGTTGTTTATCAGGGGTCCTAAAGTCTGTGGAAAATTTTGGTCGATCTTAGAAGCCTAAACGCATGTTGTTGCACTATGAAGCCAATTATAGGCCGATTGGTGTGATATTTGTTATCGGCGAAGATGTACACCAGCTTTACCTATCCTTCATGTTATGTGCCTGTAGGACTTATGGTCATGGCTGCCCATTAATTCATGCATTAATTTATTCATTCATTAATTATCTTCCACTTAATTCTCTACTACGGTGTGTTCCTCATGCCCATCCAGGGGAGAACATTTTGGGCACTGGGCAAATATACCCAGGACAGGGCACCAATCTATTGGTGGGTACAGTCACTCACACAGCCACACACATGCACAAACATACAGACTATATTGGACAGTTTTGAGCAGCAATTCACCTTGAGTCCATTTTTTTGGATTGTCGGAGGAAACCTGAGAATTCGAAAAAAAACCCATACAGACACAGGGTGAAGATGGAAACTCCATCCAGATTGGGATTCGAACCGGGAATCGCCAGCACTGAGAGGCGAACAAGCTAACCACTAAGCCACCGTCTCGCCCCCAAAGCATCTAACCCAAGAAAAATCAATAATATCAATCATAAGAAGAAAATGATAAAAAATTTGAGCAAAACAAAAGGCTCTTGAAGACTTCATGCTTAAGCCCCTATTAAGATGAAACCTCAGTGGTTGGGGCTGTCCAGGGGTTCAGATTATACGTTATTGGTGCTTACAGCTGTCAATCACTACTGTCTTAACCTATCTCATACCTGTCTTAAGTGTAAAATTTTTTTTTGGTACCATGAAATATACTTTCTTAGATTACTATTGGGATCCACACCGGTGAGGTGGTGACAGGGGTCATCGGACAGAGAATGCCTCGCTACTGCCTGTTCGGAAACACAGTTAATCTGACCAGCCGCACTGAGACGACCGGTGAGAAAGGAAAGATCAATGTATCTGAGTACACTTACAGGTAAGTCATGAAACTTGGAAAAGTATTGAAAAAAAGACTAATTTTTAATAAGCTTAATGACCTTCCAACCAATCAGAAATGTCTGATATGTCTATATTATACCCCAAATGTTGTTTAGGAGGCCCAAAAAAGTGGTCAATTCAAATAACATAAAAAAAGTTAAATCCATCTGTCTGATTCTGTGTCTGAATCAGTGAATCAATTGTTGTTTTCTTATTCACTCTTATTAAATTTTTTTAAATGAGTGAATCATTTAGTTATGACTCTGGAATTTGCTCAAATTTATGTTGATTTGAGTTAGTTTTCATCCAATGAATCATTTGCTTGTGACTCACAGATGTAATCTTAAACATAGTTTGGAAGGGGAACATTTGTAAATGTGGGGAAGTAATACTTGCAGAGATGTTAATAAATAATGGATATTTTGTAATTTTCAGGTGTTTGCAGTCTGCAGAGAACGCTGATCCTCAGTTCCACCTGGAGTATCGAGGCCCAGTAAGCATGAAGGGCAAAAAGGAACCCATGAAAGTTTGGTTTCTTTCACGAAAGCTGTTTTAAATTAATTACTACCACTGGTGTTTTATAACAAATTTGTACAGAAATGAAGCAGAAATGACTTCATCATTGTAATAATAATAATTAACGTTATTTTAAAAGTTTATGGGTTTTTATGATTCTATTATAATAAGTCATTGTGCTTCATTTAAATAAAATATATTTTAGTTAAAAACAAAAAACATCTTGTTGTTTATTAGTGGAAAACTGTATGCTGGAAGTTTTATAAATTGATCATGCAGTATATGACCAGAAGTATGTGCACCAGACATCCGAAGGTTTTTGGGTTTGAATTTATTTAATTTCTTTAAAACTTTATATTTTAGTTCATCACTTCTAAGCAGCTTCAAAAAAAAGTAACGACAAAAAACGTGCTAGTATTTTGTTTTAGTTGTAAGAAATCTTGTGAGGACCGAGTGTCAGGTGAACAGTTGACAGGTTTAAAATAAATTGAAAAACTGGATAGTTCCGGTCCTTACTAGCCGTGACATTATTCAAATGCAAATGCGCGATATAAAATACAGTATATTCCTTTTTCATAATGAACTGCGTTTATTAATTTGGCCACTAGATGTTTGATTGTTTAAAAAAGCGAAAATATTTTACTGGAGTACATTTTACATTTAATTTCATTTTAAAAAGGTTAATTCACAAGGATTTATTTTAAAAAATGGACTGGATTATGTCGTAGAGTTTATTAGCGATTTTTGCTTTCATTCAACGCATTTATGAATCAAACCTTGTTTTTTATTGTTGTGTGTTTTTAACCATTTTATAAAAGCAATAAGGCACTCAAGGTTGTGTATTATTTTGAATAAACCATGGGAAGAGGTGTAACTGTGCTCCACTTGCACGTCATGCCTAATAACACCTCTTTCCCGTTGTTTATTTACAATAATGCACACACACCCTCTCAGCCTTATTGCTTTATTAACCATGACAATAATAATGAATTATGATACACACATTTAACACTAATTAATTTGAATTAGTTCAAATGATATAATTGACTTAAATGTTTTTCTGTTGCAAAAGTCTACATAATGCATTTAACATGTACATATTTAAAGAATGATGTAAAAATATGTGCAAGGTGTCATATGTGCCGGAGTGTGTCAAAGGCAGATTTTGTTGTAGTAACTCTTAAAAAAATGTTATTATTAAAAAATTATTAATGATTAATATCAGTTAATAATAAAGATGTGATATATGACAACAGACTGATATAGTTTATTGCTGCTTCTTGCTATACTGTCACAAGTTTTTGAATAAATCTCTATCTGATAATGATAAATAAATGTGAAACTATGATACTTCAGTTATTTCCTATTTTATTAAGGGGTCTTGGTGACAAAACATTTTAGAAACCATGTTGTAAGGTTGCTTATGGCTTATTTACAGAATCAGATTAGTTGTGCTTCAGTTTTTACATCAAAATTTATTTATTGAGTACTAAAATTATAAAAGGCTCAGGTTCTTGGACAATCTGTGTGTAACAGGGTAAAGGAATAATGAGGACCGGAGACAGGAGTTTGCCCCACGAAACTGGCTTTTATTTCACGACCCAACACGACTACATGCAGAATCTCGATCTTTCACAGTACTTGTGGTAGCCGTGCTGGGTCCTCCGTCTCACCAGCTCCGTGGTCGGTCTCTCACCGCGGTGTGAGATTTAGTAGCTTATAAAGCGGCACACAGTCATTTTGGCAGAGCCGCTTCAGGTGCGCTAATCAACCCTGATCATCGCCGCGGCTCCACCACGCCCCCCAACGCCACCGCGTCACACTGTGAAACACACGTTTTCATCCAGTTTGAACTTTTGGCTCTGTCCCATGCGAGTGTCATTTAAATAACAATAGTTTTCCATGATATGTATTATTTGGTTTATTAGGCATCCACTAGATGGAGGTAAAGTTGGTCCCATCTGTCAATTTCCAAGAACAAACCTATCCAGGTTGAACCCTGATACAATTTCCTCGATAGCTGATTGGTCAGTAATACTTTTTACATGGGCCAGGTCTGGGTTATTCTTTCTGCAGAACCATGACAGTGTGCCTATCCAGGTTAAATTGCTAGTATAAAAAAATACTGGTCAAATGTTACGGGCCAAGTAGATTGTACTGATAAATATTCATAGTCAGTACACTGACAATGTTTTTATTTAACCACTGCTTTGGTTTGTACATCAGAACATCCTAATAATATACAAATATTTCTAATATTGACATGATTTTGGATTGAATTCTTGAAAAATGAACAATATTAAACTAAAGAGAAAGGATTTTTTGAATAAATAATTTTACTTTTTTCTTTAAGTGCATGCAATTGCATGTGCTTTAATACTTGTATTTGAGTAAACAAATAATTTACAATATTACTAGTATTTTTACTTAAGTATGGGACTTCAGTCCTTCTGCAACCTTGGATGTTCTGAGCTTCTTGTTACAGATATAGTGCACTATAAGGTGTGTCAGCCATTTTGTAGTGTTATGCAGTGCCTGTAGGGAATTTGAGGGGAAGACGTCTTAAGTCGAGGGGAGTGAGTGTCAGAGTGAGTCAAATGGTATTAAGAGTGTAATCCTGCTTTCAGTGCATTCTGTTATTAAAAAAGTTATTCTGATACAGTTGCATCGAGGTCAATTCTCCATAAGGAGTCACCACAATATTTCAAAAGTGAACAATTGCTTTCTTCTTGACACATGACTTAATACTTAAATAATGAAGTATATACATTACACTATACCTGAACACCGCAATAAACAGCAGATAAACAAGAATCAACAAACAAGCCATTCGTTCTGTAAGGTTAAAGGTAAAAGGACAGGGCCATGCCCACATTTGCATCTTTAGGAATAATGAAATTCATTCATTCATTCATGTTCTGCTTATTCCTGTAATGAAATCCTTTTGTCTTTAAGTCACTTAATTTAACATTTTGGAATAAAGTAATCCTAACGCCAATATGTAATGCATCTTCATAAAACAAAACTGAACTTTACTTATTAGCAGTTGTAAATTATATATATAGTATAATGTGCGCTTTACAACTGCTATTAATCAAGGTTAGCAAAATCCTAATCTATATTTTCTACTAAAAATGTAAATCAGGGCTCCCTGCAACATGTCATTCGCACATTGACTAACATTATTAACAAGACGCAAACACCAAGAGGCAACAAGAACAACAAGCTAAAACGAATTAACCAGTGAAACTTCATTCATTATCTTCCGCTTATTAGTTTGTGAGGTTCCCCATGCCCATCCAGGGGAGAACGTCTCGGGCGCTGGGCAGATACACCCATGACAGTGTGCCTATCCATCACAGGGTACACACTCACACAGCGACACACACATACACACTCTATATGGGGCAATTTTAAGCATTCAATTTACCTTGATTTACTTTTTTTTGAATGAGGAAACCGGAGAACCCGGAGGAAACCCACTCAGACACGGGGAGAACATGTAAATTTCACCCAGATTGGGATTCGAACTGGGAATCCACAGCGCTGAGAGGCAAATGTGCTAACCACTTAGCCACTGTGCTGCCCCCAGTAAAACTTGTATACATTTATCTTTAATTCACTGAACCTAACATATTAAAGGAAAATAAACAAAGATGATGTAAATATGATGTGTTTTTTACTACGTATGTTTGAAAAACTTTCCTTAAAAAAGTTCCTTTAAGAAGTCCTTTTCTTTTTCTATCAAAGCTAATGCTTAAAGTTGATTTGTATCTCTGTAATAATTGTCTGCTTATTATCAAATGTACTCAATCAGAGGGTGTGAATTCGCTGACAGAATGTAAGCCTTCTAGAAGGCTCTGATAATAAGGATTTAAAATCTTATTGTTTAAAGCAACAGTGTTTGCTCAAAACTCATTTAATGTTACTTGACTGAAGGCCTAGGAAGAAATATTTAAAACCAACGATGCTAAAATGTAATTGGTTAAATGCTTTAATAAGAAAATACACTTCTGGAAGTGGCGCCTCCAAGGGAAACTAAAGGAAGCGGACAGGCCATTTAGAATTATTTAATAAGTATTCATGGACAAAATATAATTCACATAAGTCTGTAATTTAAATATTTTTAGGATTTAGAGAAGGATTTAAAGGCCCTGATGGCCCACCACTGCAATTATTATGTATTAATATTATGCATAGTTTTTATTTGATCAATTTTTTATGAATATTTCACATACATTTTTTATTATAGTTAAACTGTACATTCGTGTAATCAAAGCTAAAGCTGGTACAACCAAATATTACAGCGTGTGACCTTCTTGCTGCCTTGGTAGTGTATTACTAACATTATTACTTAAGTACAATAAACTATACTTACATTTGACAGGTTTAAAATAAATTTACTACAACAATAAAGAACTATAATAAACACAATTAAGACAATTTGAATCTGTTTATACAATATTAAGATTTATTGTTTTTCTGTTACAATGTATTACATTAAACATTAAACATAATTTTCTAAATGTAGTAATTTAGTAAATAAATTGTACTATAAAATGAATAAAGATTTACATTTAGCAGACGCTTTTATCCAAAGCGACATACAAGTACCCCAACTTGGTTGGGGTGAAAACACAGGGTTGACACAGCACTCTGAAGCAATGAGGGTTAAGGGTCTTGCTCAAGGACCTAACCACTGAGCTACCACTCCCATCCCAATAAAATGTAGTAATTGAGTTTCAGGAGTGTGTTTATTTTGTTCTGGTAACTATTATAAATAATTTTGTTCTGGTAACTTTTAAAAACATGTTTTATTAAAAAAACAATGAAAGAATTAAAAATTATTAAATTACTAAATATATAAGACACAAGCTGTATTGCTGCTTCTTGTGATACTGTCACTTG
Organism: Xyliphius kryptos; assembly: GCA_025769995.1. Classification (NCBI taxonomy): domain Eukaryota; kingdom Metazoa; phylum Chordata; class Actinopteri; order Siluriformes; family Aspredinidae; genus Xyliphius; species Xyliphius kryptos. The sequence continues at coordinate 6,379 of JAOUQT010306332.1, read as the reverse complement.
CTATACAGAATAAATCTTGATTTGACTTTAATAAGCAAATGTAAAACTATAAGTGTTTAGGCATTTCCTATTTTAATAAGGATTCTTGGTGACAAAACATTTTAGAAAACATGCTGTGAAGTTGCTTATGATTAATTTACAGATTTAGATCAGTGGTGTCTACATTGCTGCACAAAATTGTACATATTTACTACTAAAATTGTGAAAGGTTTAGGTTCCTGGACAATGTGTATCTGCAAAACAGACATTTTCTTCCAGTTTTTTGAAGATGTCTTCACCTTTCGGCTGCCTGTACGTCACTGTGACTTTCTCTGCTATCCCATGTGCCATCAGTTTCTGCATTATCTGAAGTGATTATATTATTACTTCAGTACTGTACTGTAAAAGATATGTTATATCCTAAAGCTAAAATATTTGGTTAATTACTATTATGAAAAAGATTTCTATGTATAATGTGAAGATAAATACCCACCATCTTTAGAAGTTCTGTCATTACTGCATCATTCACAAGCTGATTTGACTTCACATTGAGTTTTAATATTTGCCTTTGTCCTTTGACTTCTGAAAAATTAAGGAAATAAAAGTTTAAAGCAAAGTAAGTCCTTTAAAACCAACCTGAAACAGAACTTAACCATAACTCACCCCCCTGACAAACAAATGCCTTCAGGTCTTCAGGAGGTCCATCTGCAGCCAGTACACCATTTAGATAGCAATAGTTTTCCATCGACATGTAGTTATTTGGTTCATTAGGCATCCACCGGATAGAGGTAAAATTGGTTCCATCTGACCACTTCCAGGTATTTCTGTACAAACCTATCCAAGTGATACCAGATACATTTGCTGCGATAGCTGATTGGTCAGTGCTACTTTTCACGCTGGCCAGGTCTGTGTGAGTCTGTCTGCAGAACTGCTGAGCAGCTCTCCAGGTTAAAGGCCCATTATAAAATACATACTGGTCACTTACATTCCTCAGGTCTGTGAGAAGAGTAAAATGACTTTAATATATAATATTAAAAGGTAGGACCCTTAGTAATAATATACTATTACAGAGGTTTTTGTTTAATTTAACTCTTAATGCGCAATCTTCATATTATGTAGATTATGTAGAATTTTACGTTACATAAAATTTTGTAATCAAAGCAAAATTTAACTGGTTTTAAAAGAAATATATATTGCTACTCAGTTGAAGAGCTTCAGGTTCCTCCCACTATTCAAGATATATTTGCTGGTGATACGTTTCATAGTTTAGAGATATGAATGTTTGTGTGTTAATGTAATTGTCTGCCATGTGATGGATTGGTGAAGTGTCCTGTTTTACCATTTTGGCCCTATAAGCAGCACCCCTGGCATGTGTAATGTGTATTAGAATAAGAAAAGCTGAGTAACTGGAGTGTGATCAGGCACAGGACTACCAGTTGTTTGAAATCACTTGAGGTTTGTCAGCCATTTAAAAAAATGTTATTCAAATTCTCAGTAATGATGGCTCACTGTATGATCAAATTATGAGTTATGCAGCTGGAATTGTAGTATCATACAATGTCACTTTGTATATCACTATAGTCTGTGGTTCGGATATAGTACATATTTGTAAAGATTGTTTTGGTCTCCCACCCCTGCAGTAATGGAGTATTAGTGGTGGCTTTCTGATGGATGGTAAAAAGGGCTATAGTCAGGGATGCACTTAACACATATCAGCTGCAGCCTAATGGCCCCCTATGGTTAGCCAATTCTGGGGGGCCATTGACTTTGTGCCCAGGTGTGCATGCTTGGTCAAAAAGAACAGTACCATACAGAGACTTACTTTACAACAAGCTTATTTTATCAAATGTTTTTCAACATTTCCAAGCTACATGAAGTATTACTTTTAAAGAAACGTCAGGCTGACAATAAAATTAAAAGAGGAGTATTCACTAAAAAAAATGGCTGCACTAAACACCAAGCAACACTTACAGTGGTCCTTCATGAACCAGAAAAAATATATTATGTGCCCCTCTAATTATCACTTACAGCATTTTAAAGCAATGCTACAAATATCTGTTATATTTATCATCTAGGAGGTGTAGGTGTTAAGGGGATCACATTCAATCACAAACTTTAAAAGTATGTTTCATAGTTGAATTCATTTTTTATATTCTTATATAATTCATCATTATGATTGACTCATTTTTCTTACCGTCAAAACAAACAAAAGGTAACATACTGGTACACCACACATCAGACCAGCTGTTCCGACCTGTGCATCCACATGCCTCTCCTGCATACCAGTTGTCAGGATTCGGTGCTCCCCAGTTCTTCCAACCTAAAGGTGTGTTGTCGTAGGACCAGCGCCAGCTGTTGATGTCATTGTAGAGTCCGATCCAAACGGTGACACTGAGGTTGAAATTCTGCTGCGTTGCTTGTTTTTGCAGCAGAACCATGTCGCTGGCGCCTCGGATGGTGGCTAGGTCATTGTTTTTGGACCGGCAGTAAGCCTGAGCCCCACTCCAGGTTTGAGTCTGTTGGAGTATGTAGTATCTCAGAATAACTGGCATCACAAATGGGACTACGGCTGTGGATAAAAAAAAGACCTAAAAGGTCAGCTTCAATATTTGAACCAATGAAATAGTAAATAGTAGGGTGGAATGGTGGAATATTAGTTAGCACATCAACCTCTCAAAAAATCGGATCCAGAAATTTAGTCCCTGTTATTAGATTTAGAGGCAAACGTGCTAACCACTAAGCCACCATGCTGCTTCTCACTGCAGTTTTTTTTCTTTTAATAAATTTGCAAAAATGTCTACATTTCAGTTTTTTTCTGTCAAGGTGTAGTACTGAGTGTACATTAATGAGAAATAAAATTTATTTTTTTTATTTTAGCAAATGGCTACAAAGAAACAAAGAGGGAAAAATCTTTAGGGGTCTGAATCCTTTCCGTACCCACTGATATACTGGTTGTGAACATGCTGTATGCATTTTTAGATTTAAATGAAACACATACATACTATAGACAAAAATACTGAGATGCCTTTAATTTACACAGTCAGGAATTTTCATTCTATCTTATATTAAGTTGGTCTTTTTGCCGCTTTAAGAGTTTCCATGCTTCTGGGGAAGGGAGTGCTACAAGATTTTGCAGGGTATCTGTGGGAATCTTTGTTCATACATTCAGGAGTACATTTGTAAGGTCCGACACTAATGATAAATAAAAGCACCTGGCTCACACTTTAATATAAATGATGTGTAAATATAGCTTTTACATATGAAACTGTGGAATTTTGTTTTCAAACTCTCCATACCCCAACATTAGGCTAATGCTAAAAGTCAAGATGTACTTCTGTTATAAGTTTTAACTGGCTGAAAATATCTGTTCACCAAAAGTAGTCTTGAATTAGAGAGCTGACATAATGTGAGCTTTCTAGAAGTCTCTGGTTTTGATGATTCAAAATCTGATTGGTTAAAGCAACAGGTTAATCTATACTTATTTAATTCTTCTGGGCTGCAAAATGTATTCTAAAGGCATAGGCAGAAAAAATTTAAACCTGTCAACCAATGATGCTGAAATAGAATCGGTTAAATGCTGTAATAAGAAAATAAATGTTTAAATAAATGTTATAGAAGTAAGCTCCACACAAAAAGCGTCTTGAGAAAACAATAGCCACTTTGACAGTGTCACACAAACAAAGTGAAGACACAGAAAACACTGATTTACATTGCTATTTACAGCTGACCTTTAAATGAGGCAAGAAAGCAGCTGTGACAGTTTGTAAATGTGTGAAAACAATAAACCTTTAGTTATAGAAATAATCCAGGGTTCCTTAATGTTTATGTAAGTCTATATATCTCCACCTCTTGCTGTTAACATATGAGTTATGTTAACATATGATCTCAAAATGATCTGAAGGTCCACCCATAGACACGCAAACGTTCCTCTTACCTGTTAAAACCAGGAGCATGGGCAGCTCCATCACTGATGGGTGCTTTTTGAATTCCACAGAAGAAAAGAAATAGTACAGATCTCTGAATGGCTCCTGATGCCAATGTTTGAAGTTTAAATACACAAAAATCCACCCATTTTGTGCTAACAACCTACTTGTTCCTATGGAGTCAAAGCAGATGTAAATAATTGCTCCCACCCAAACAGACCTGATGACAGCATCATGAAAACTAAATACTTAAATAAAATAAACAAAAAAAAAACAAACCTTTTGAAGCATTATAGAATCAATAAAGAACAGTGTAATGACAAAAGGGAATTTAAAGTGACTTTATAAAAGCCATCTGGATTTTGAAACTGCCTTCTTTAGAAAATTAATATTTTTTTTAATTTTGGGCTTCATCTTTGTTTATATGTTTATAAATATTTTTGCAAGGTAGCAGCTTTACTAAAATATTAAGACAATTTCTCTAAATATGCATATATATTAAAATTGGTGAGTTAGGAAAAAAATGTCACGTTGCTGTTGCCTGACTTTATAGCTTATCACTGAGGTTCATCTTCTACACCTTAGGATGAACACATATCCATATATTCCAATGTCTGATCATTTACATTACTAAATCAAAGTAGATGAAAATGTTATTTCCATCCAGACAGACAAGGTGTCCCCGCACCGCATTCCAGGTGAGTACAAAGGGAAAGTAGGTGAGTAGGAGCAGTGGTAGGTCATAATGAATTTATTAGTGCGTGCACGCACAAACAAACAAACAAACAAACAAACAAACAAACAAACAAACAAACAAACAAACAAACAAACAAAACTAGGCAGCACCAAACCACACAAGCAGAAACTATCCCACAGTCAGGAAAGATCATGGAGAACCTTAAATAAAACATAAGAAACAAGACAGGGCTGGAAACCAATAAACATGGGTGTAAACAGACAAGGCAATACTGGAAACTAATTAACTAAATAAGACAAAAACAAAGGAGCATAGCCTTGAACTAAAAACATCATGAGGCAATGACCAGCATAATATAGTCTTTTTGTTGGCTGACTGTGCCAGTGGAGGACTTTACACCACACTCCTTATACAGGACACAACAAAATAAACCCACAGACTGGTAATTTTTGAGGTCTGTCAGAGCCGCTAGGGAGGCACACAGTGCTGGCTGAAGCCCTGAAGATGTTTGGTGCTTTGCAAGACTCACTGGGAATAATAACGACAGAGTCGCAAAGGCACATTGAGAACCGACCAAATTGCCAGCGGCACCTTGAGAGCCGACTCAGTCGCTGGAGGGACCTTGAGAACCAACAACCAACAAAGTCCCCAAAATGACTTTGAGAACCGAAAGAGTGGCTGAAGTGACCTTGAGAGCCGACCGAGTCGCCAGAGGCACCTTGAGAGCCGACCGAGTCGCCATAGGCACTCGGGAGCCGACGAGTCGCCAGAGAAACCTTGGGAGCCGACGAGTCGCCGAAGGAACCTCGGGAGCCCACCGAGCCACCGGAGGAACCTCGGGAGCCCACCGAGTCACCGGAGGAACCTTGAGAACCGACCGAGTCGCCAGAGAAAGCCTAGGAACCGACTAATTAATTAGTTTTCATGTGGATAGAAGCCCCAAACACATAAAAATGTATTCGTTTTTCCAGATACCCGGCTACACGTTGACTAGGCCTAAGTGTATACATTACACTACCTCTGAACACCATAATAAACAGTAGATTAACAAGAAACAGCAAAAACAAACAAGCTGAAACAAACCAACCAGTGGTTCTGTAAATTTAAAGGCAATAAAGGGCCCATATTGGCATCTATAATAATAATAATAATAATGAAAATGATAATAATAATAAAAATAATTCAGTCTTTTTGTCTTTAATTCACTGAATTTTATTTCACATATTTAATAGAAGTCAATCTAACTGGTAAATATGCATGTTAGATTTTCTCCTGATGATTCATAATTAAATAAAACTAAATGTTATAATGAGATTTTAGGGTGGAGCAGTTTGCTGGATGCTTCATCTCATGGACGAGACTTTATGACGTTTTGCTGAGGTTTAGTGGAGGTTTATCATCTACATCTCAGACAAACCCCTATCCTTATATTCTAATTTACCTCAACGATTCAAAGCAGATGAAAATGATGCTACATTCAGACAGACACTGTCATCAACAGAACAAAGTCAGAGCTTTGGTGTGGTGTCAGTGCACTGTTTTTACAGCATTAAAGAACATACCAAACACTTTTCCATACTTTATATGTATATAATGTGTCTAATAGTGTCTCTGATTAGACATGTCTGTTCTGTTTAAAATGATCATTCGTACATTATCTTCCGCTTATTTCTTTATGAGGGTCACGGGTGGGGGGTGGGGGCTGAGGGTCCCCATGCCCATCCAGGGGAGAACGTCTCGGGCGCTGGGCAGATACACCCAGGACAGGGCGCCAATCCAT
>JAOUQT010306322.1:0-15459 GCA_025769995.1 Xyliphius kryptos | reverse complement strand
CCAACACGACTACATACAGAATCTCGATCATTCACAGTACTTGGTAGCCGTGCTGGGTCCTCCACGTCACCAGCTCCATGGTCGGTCTCTCTCCTCGCAGCTTGTCTCTCGGCAGCTTATATGGTTGCACACAGCCATTTAGGCAGAGCCGCTTCAGGTGCGCCAATCACCCCTGATCAGCGCCGCGACTCCGCCACGCCCCCCCAACGCCACCGCGTCACACATCCGCTTATTTTTTTAATAGGGTCGCGGTGGATTTCCCCTATGCCCATCCAGGAGAGAACATCTCGGGCGCTGGGCAAATACACAAAGGACAGGGTGCCAATCTTTCACTGGGCACACACTCACACATCCACACACACAAACACACAATACGGGATAATTTAGAGCAGTTTGTTTACCTGGAATCCACGTTTTCGGACTGTCGGAGGAAACCAGAGAACATGGAAACTCCAAAAGTCCCATATAGCGTTGTCTTTCTGTCAGAGTCTTTTTTTGGTGTAATAAGATAAACTTTCACTGAAAAAATAAGCAATATTTTGTTTGGATCAATTGTTTTAAAACACAAAATAAGCACAGATGTAGTCGTCCGGAGTTTAGCAAAGCAGCCCACATTGCAGATATAAACATTAAAATATTAGGATGATGTGTGAAATGGAAAATTTGAAGTGATGTGTCTAATTAAAACAATATAAAAGAGGCAAGTGGTGACCTTTCAGGGCAGAGATTGACGCAGACAGACAGCTACACTCTCTAACCTTCAGAAATGTCAGCATTTATCCTACAGCAGTAAGACGAAGCATATCAGTGCCAGAGCGCAGTGTTTATCATATTGATCTGTTTGTGAGTCAAGACTGCAGGCACATCATCAACTATTAACTGTCTTTTTTTTATCTATGAGTGCAATTCCAGCTTTTTTTAAATAAAATAAATAAATCCTTTCTTCGTCCTAAAACAGAATTCACTTTTATTCTCACAGGATTGGTAGGAAGTTTGCTTAGATACCCAGTTTGACGATACCCCCTGCTGTGCTTCGCCACCTTTTTAGTTTTCCTGAACATATAATTGATTTGTTGATTCTCTGATGCAGAATGATAGAGACAGGCATCTCAACACAAGTCAAAACTTTTTGCACCTATTGATCTAAATATGACTTTATGTATTGTTGCTGTGGTTATTATATGTGCTGTAGAATACAACAAAGAGTTGTAAAGGCTAAAATGATCAAAATTATAAAAGGAATCATCGGTCAAGAAGCAGGGAAGAAAAGAAAAATAATCGAAAGAAGGTAAAACATCCAAATGACTCAAATAAAAGTAATTAAAAAGTATAAAAGTTGAAAAATACAAGAAAAAAAGAGGAAGAAGGGAATACTGAGGTGGAATATTACAACTAACCAGAAGAAAATAAATATCACATATTTGTCCCTCTACACCCCTTTGACATTCACACTGGCCACTATAGGATGTCCTATAGACTGACTTCCTTTGGGTGGGTGCTGGACTAATTTACAGTGGAGACAGAACAAGGGATCATAATTTGCCTCAAGCTTGCAAGTTTCTGACATCTGCATTCCTGCATATAACCACTGTGCCATACAGATCTTCGGTGTACTTTGGCATTCATTCATTCATTATCTTCCGCTTATTCCTTAATGAGGGTCGTGGGGGGTTCCAGGGGAGAACGTCTCGGGCGGTGGGCAAATACACCCAGGACAGGAAATTTAAAAAATCCAGGAGGAACAATGGATGTGAAATAAAAAATGGAAAGTTGAAGTCAAATTTTGGGTAGACAGAAGGAGGAAATTATTCAATAATTATAAATAAATAAGTGAAATATCATTTAGGTGATATTTTTGTTTCATGGAATGGGTGTTTGGAAGAAAACAAGCTAAAAAAGTGTGTTACATGATTTGATGGAGAAAGATAAAGACAGGCTCCAAATAATCTAAGTCTATTTAGAATATATGCATACAACTGTAATTATTTTATGTTGCTTTGTTTTTGAGAAACATGTCAAAAAAGATAGGGATGATTAAAGCCTTTGTGTGTTTCTGCATTTGTGCTGGTGCTTTTCATGATGGTCCCAGTGGACCGCTGTCCTGGTCCTTCTCTGTACTTGGCATGATTAGAAATGGCTGCAGATTTTCGTTTTAACTGAGAAGCAAGGAAATGTTCATACTATTCCTTATTTTTATGTCAAAAAACTTCAAAGCACCTATCTGTTTCTCGCCAATCAGTGGTGGCAGTTGCTGCATCCTCAGAGGTGTTGAAGGTAGTTCAGAAATTATACTTCTACATAAACAAACCCTTCCCCCAAATGTTAAACAGAAACATAAAATTATTAAGTAATTTTAGATGTTAAATCTTATGTTAGATCTTATTTCTTGGCAACTCTTGGAGTTTGTCCTCATATCCTCAATGCCAGACTAAAAACAATAAAATATAATATTAAAATATATAATAGCATCATGGACACAGCCATAGAGATATTAACAAACAACATTGTCGACAGAAACAAACTGAGATCATGGCCTGATAACATAAACCAGATCATGTTTTCAGGACCACCTTTATAAGGGTGAAAGACTGAGGTATGTGGTAACAGTGTCAAGAGGGAGAGACATCAGAATAAGGTTAGAAAGGCAATTGCCATTCATTAATCTGGGACAAGTTATAAACCCTTTTTAAAAACCAGTTTAAAGCTGAAATACCCAGAACAATTAAAAATCTGCTTAGGATCTCAACAAATTCACAAGTGTAAAATGTTTAGAACAGTTGTGAAAAAAAAATGATCATCTTGGACACTATAGCACTGTTTGGTTGGTAAATGAAAGAAAATACCACAGTGACATTGTTTAGTAATAATGCACAGCACCACATCTAAAAAAGAAACAAAAAAACTAAAGGTAACTTCTTTAGTGTCCAACCTCTTAAACGGATTGTCATAGATCTATTTCTTAGCCTATACCAATTTACATTAAGTCATTTATCCAAAGCGACTTACAAGTATCCTACAGCTTTAATACAGAATATCTGTAGCAATGAGTGATAAGAATCTTTCTCAAGGACCCACATTGGTAACTTCAGTGAACCTAGGATTTGAACCTTCTAACCCACTGCAAATTTTTGTCTTCTTACCAAGATTTAAAATCTTACATTAGGAAATTTAAGATTGATTATCTTGTTTCAAGAGTTATTCACTAGTTTCTTACACTTGGTCCCATGGTATAGTCTTAAATTCATTATGAATGTGTCTATCTTGTCTTACTTAGTCAAGAAATCTTAAATTTAGTATATTGTTGGTAAAACAAGTAAAAAAATACCTTATAAATACATTTATACTCTTTTATTCCACAATACAAAACTAATTTCAAGATTTAGCCACACAAACTGAGTTTGATTCATACATTACATTCCTTGGTTTAAGTTCAATTTCTTAATTTGAGAATAATTTACAGTTACATTTGTAAAAACATTTTTTATTAGTAAATGGAATTCATAATTAAAATTTAAAGAACAAAATAAGCAAACCAACAAAAGATTGACTTTGACCACTTTTCAACAGTGGAATTGGATCAGCAAAACAGCCTACAACTGGGCAATACTGACCTAGCTACAGCAAACTAATGTACAGTATGAGGACATCTCACCCAGAGCTCATTATACATCCCCAGAGCCGTTCCTATGTACAAGGACATCACAGAGAGTATATTTTATTGGCACAAACACACTATCCTTAAAATTTACTGGAAAATATGAGGTGTGATCTAAAAGCTCATGCACCAATTCTGTCGCCTGGGCAATAGCAGGAACTGCAACTTCATATGCCAACAAATTGTTATCAAAATGCAATGTTTCATAACGCTGATACTCAAAAGCAACAAAAGAAGAATCTACTAAAAAGATGTCTTTCACCAGTCCAAACACAGGCAAAGTATCATTCACATCTGCAATAATCAGAGATTTCCCATTGATGTATTTATTTCCATTGAGAATTAGCCACTTCACAGAGACAACAGATTGACTGATGTCCATATAAAAAAAATCTCTAAATTTGGCCTTAACATAATCAGTATTTGAAATATCAGTAACAGGCCCCAATTCTCTCTCGGTTGCAAAAATGGGATGTTCAATGCCAATTTCATTTTGACAACATTCAAGAAATTGATTATGTTTGGCAAGTGACTTACAAACATTTTTAAAATTCAACTTTGGAGCCCACTGTTTGAAATAACTGTGCTTGGCCTCAAACCGCATACACATAGTTCTTATTAAAGGACCAAGGGATTGAATTTGACTGGGCAAATGCAACATGTATTGTTGCTTGGGTATTACATTAGTTTCGGGAAATAAATGTTTGAACTGACTAAGGTGTTCTTCAATCATAAGTTTAAGCCGTAATACTGTTTGTAAAGAAATAATAGGAGCAAGAACAATCTGTACAATTTTAATCAGCTTAACAATAAATGTAACATACTCATCGTCCAAGTCATACAGAATAAAAGGTAATACTTTTAAGAGTATTAACATTTGCCCACATGATTGTTTCAATTTGTTGTCACTTGCTGTCAAAGTGCTGACACTAACAGGGCAAGGTTTATCACGTATATCAAGAGGCGAGTAAGGAAAATTCTGAATGGCTGAATTGAACACATCTAATTCTAGATTACCTGACAGTATAAGACGTTTTAACACAAGCTTTATTTCCATTGGTGCAACACCTTCAAAAATGACATGCATTATGTCCTGTGGAGTTTGCCTGATTAGGTCAAATGCAGGAACATCAATAAGTCTGCTTTTTCTATTAATTCCGTAAGTAGTTTTGAGGGAGGACTTTAAAGTATCTGTGCTTGCCTTGTCTATTTCAAGACATTGCCTAGTATGCCTTTCTAGTGTTCTTCTGACAAAATTATTCTCATTAAAATATTTTTGCATATCCTCAAAGGTGCATTCACAGTGTCTGCACTTGCTATAGGCAAAGCCAACCCCTTCTTTAAAGCCAGCAAGCTCATGTTGAGCAAGTGTATCTCCACATACTGCTATCACAGCTCCAAACAAGTCCATTTCACCATGTGGTGTTTCAACCTTGACACCATTATAAAGCAGAATAAGATCTTTTATAATTCTTTGTAAAATAACATCTATACCCCATTTAGAAACATCAACAGATTTTGCAATAGCAAGGAGTCGTATTGCTGCTAACTTGGACCTAAATTTTGGATCAATATTACCTAAACTGTAGTAAACCATTAACAACTTATTTGAAGAAGTATGGGGCCCTAGAGGGTTACATATTTCAATCTCGTCTGAGTACAAAATGATCTGCAAAGCATTAGGCCTCACAGAATATAAAGGATGAGATGTAAAAAGAGACCCATCTGAAAAGTCATACAAGTCTCTGCTTCTCTGTGGTACAGTGTTTAACATGGAGAAAATTCTGGAATTGGTCAGTAACTGCTTTAGACTTTCAATTAGTGGTACATAGTAAAAGCTTTTGTTTCTTATGGCCATAACCTTTGAACTACCTTGCTTAACCAAACAAATCTTCTGAGAGACAACTACTTCCTCTGGGCAGACTGGACTGAATAGTTCACAAATAGTCCTATTCTGTCTATATGCTGTGGTTGAGAAAGGATCTTCAAAAGTATCAAAAGTATTCAGGACCTCATTTTGAAGCTGAGTGGTTGTCTCTGGATGTCTGTCAAAAACTCTTCTCATTCTTATCCTTAATGTATCCAAGAGAGTTGCTTGGTACTGTTGCACCCCTCCAATGACTCTGTTGACGGTCCTCTGTGAAAAGTCATAAATTGGGCTTAATTTTTACTAATATAATGGCATGACATCACAGAATTAAATGCAACACATTCTGATGCATTAGAATTAGCCTACTTTACAATTAGGCTATCAGTTTATTAATTATTATTACATTCACTCTTTCTACATGCACTTTTTAAGCAAAACTGACCTGTGACAGATGGCATTCTTCCCGAACACTGACTGCAAAAGCTGCCGCAGACTTGTCAATATCCGGTTCGGTTACAGATGTTCCAGCTCCATTATGTTCCTTTCATGAATAAAATCGAATATCTCAGTCATAACAAATGCACTCAAATCCATAATACAAATTAAATTTCAAATTAAGTTTCATAGCCTACAATACATTTTATAGCATACATTTTGACTGTCTTCTCCTCACTTCACCATACAGAAATCATAAATCTGCCTCATGGATTAAAATTAACTTTAAAAAATTACCTTTAATCAAAACTTACCTGAATACAAGAATGGGAATCAGGAGGAGTTTCCATACAAGTTTCAATTTGACTGTCGTGTGACTGTTCCTCCACAAAGTACGTTCTTGCAGGAGTAGCGGCTTCAGAAAAAATAGATGCACCAAAGTTCTCTGACCCAAGTGCAGCTGAAGTAGGTGTTGTCCCCCATGCCATTGGTGGGCATCCGGTCGCCAAATACAAAGGGTGTGTTCGTTTAAGATGGCGATAAAATGAGTTGTAAACTCTAAAATCTTGTTCACAACCATCAATTCCACACAGAACCCAAAAATCTTGACTACGGCTATGCGTGACATTTATGTGGCTGAGGAGCGATTTTATACTTAACGCAACAAAAACGAAACAGATCATACACCGCCACACTGCCATGATTCACTCCAGTAGTCTTTAGTAGGCTTACACCTGTGGCTCCTATTTGTTAACCAGAAATATTAATTCAAGACTTTTTTACAACAACTTATGTCACAATTTTGTATATGAGAAAATATTTGCACATGCTGCTCACGCCTCTGCTCTATGACCTGCTCTACGACCTGCTCTACGCTCACTGTCACATCTGTCACATCAAAATGACGTCAGATATATAAATCGAAGAGATTTGGCGCCTGATTTTGGGAAAAAGCAAGTGTACAACAGAAGCCGTCTGAAAAGTGCACTTCGGGGTAAGCACGGATTTAACATTATGTTCACGATGTATTTGGTATAGTATATTGTATGTTACAGCATTGTATACATTTGTTCCGATATTATTTAATATTTTTAATATTTTACCTGCTTTCCTAGCTTGCAGACTGAGGAGCTTAACGTTATTATCGAAAACTAGTCATAGTCAGCAAGTCTACACTACTAAGCTAGATGTTTTTGCTAGGTAGCATTAGCCAACTTATCTATATGTTTTGTCCTCAGATATCGTCTCACATTTGAGAACAGCGATAGAGAAAAAAGCCACTTTCTTCGGTATGGATGATTTAGACGAGACCACACTGTCGGTGCTACGGGGTAAGTTGTGTTTAAACTAGACTATTTCAAAGCATGGTGTCCGTTTGTACATTAATGGAATCATGTGCAGATGGAGAAACAACAAGTTCACAAGCTAACACGTTAGCATTTCAGAAAAGTATTGGATAAACCTAAATTAAATAGTTGGCAATTCTAAGAAATTCCTTTGAAGTTAGGGGTTATTTGCTGATCAGAATGGATAGAATTATTCGTGCATTCATCTCGTTTTGTATGTATTTTAAAACGATGTTTGCCGGTTTTTTTTTTTTCCAATTAGTCCAGTCATGCAAATTCGTACCAAAACATATGTGATGTGATACTAATGGGTCCGTGTACCTTCGTTTTTCACTTTAAATCCCAAAGTTGAAAAACAAGAAAACGGGTCTTTATTTGTTTTTCAAAATATCAAATTTTTTTCTCACTTCAACCAGAAATAAAAGTGCGAGCGCGTGCACGTGTGTATACATGCTTTATATGAAGTGTAAATCAGGTAAAAGTGTTGAGAAGACGGAGCAAAAAGTTATTATAACTGTACGCTGTTATATTACCGCTGTATACAGTATTACCGTATAGAATGTAATACAGGCAGAACTAATCGTACATGTCACGGTAAATCTATTACAATGTTTACAATTATCTGATGATTTTTTTTTATCAGCGTTCTGCTTATTGTAATAATTTTTGTATGTTTATTGGCCGAGAACAGAACATATTGAATCGCCTCAGTTACGGATTCGAATCTTTGTACTGAATCAGGAATCACGAGTCTTAATTAACCCGAGTCCTTTGATCGGTCCTGGCTCTGAGTGCACGGAAGATAAGTGATATCTGGATGCATTTTCATGCAGTAAATAAATCTCAATCAAGATGCCAGTACACCCAAGTGAACCGAATCACCGAATTTACCACCACTATTTGACATGTAGTACGATTAGTTATGCCTGTATTACAGAATTGAGTTCTATAAAGTAAAAATAATGCAGCCTTCTTTTTTTCCTAGAATAACCCCTATTCTTTTTAGGATAAATAGTTCTTCTGTGGATTACAAGGGCAGACAAAAGTCAGAACAGGGGACGCAGTGTAACGTTATTATAACTTATTGCTCCGTCTTCTCAACACTTGTACCTGAGTTACACTTTAAATGAAGCATGTTCACGTGCATGCGCTCACACTTTTATTTCTGGTTGAAGTGATAAAAAATTTTGATATTGGAAAATTAAAATACGACCCGTTTTTCAATTTCTGCTTATTTTATTTTAAAATGAAAAACGAATTACGACCCGTTTTCTTGTTTTTCAGTATTTGTTTTTTAAACGAATAATGACCCGTTTTCATGTTTTTTAACTTTGGGATTTTAAGTAAAAAAAAAACGAATTACCAAAGGTACATGGACCCTAATGCCAGGTGTGTTACTGATATTTTTAAAGCTGCAAATATTGATGAGGAGGTTCTGAAAACCCTAAGTCGGGAAGATTTGAAAGACCTCTTTCCTGGACCAGAGAACTTTCTGAAGAGGAAGAAATTATGGGACACGATTGGTCCAAAGGTAATGTGTCTGTGGGGGAACTCGGGAGATTTATGGAAAGCATAAAATTAGATTTTATTTGAAAGAATGTTTTGTGGGTGTTGTAATTCGTGTAGGATGGTGATCCTGATCAAGACCGAGGAAGTGGGAATGTGTCAGCTACCTGTGCAGTGTTGACAAGCCAGCCTCAGACCTCTACCCCTGTTCATGAAATCATAGCCAAAACGGTGAAACTGCCAGACCCACCAGAGTATGTAGTGTACACTGACTCAGAGTTGGACATGGTGCGCAGCCAGTATTTTGATTTGCTCCGCAATGGAAAGGAAAAAGTTTGCAAGATGTCAAAAGAGCTAAGTTGTAGGCTCATCAGAAACACAATCACCAGCATGGTTGCCATCCTGCGTGCTAGTCCTCTGGGAAAAGAGGAAAGATACCCCTCAAAACATGAGCTGAGAGCAATGTCACAGAAGATTGTTGACTATTACCCTATGCTACGTGACACTTCAGATCTGCCATATGTAAGTTATTTTGCATCTAAATCATTTAAGGGCTTGGTGGATAATATTGCAGCTTAACTTAACTTTCCTTTGCCACAGATGACGATTTACTCTAAAATGTATAAACGACTGCAAAATATGAAGTTTCCAAGAAAGAGGCAGGGCCCAAAGCCATAAAGAGGGTCTGCAAAGAGATCACTCTTTGAAACAAGTACAGAAGAAGAAGGTACTGCAAGTTCTTCAGCTTCAACTGCTTCAACTGTCATTCTTCCAGAGAGCGATGTCAGCAATGATGACTTAAGTCCAGGTAATACTGCATTCGGTATTGTTTGTTTTTATTTTGTGCATGTGTGTTTTCCCTTGGATCTATATTTTTGTTAAAGAGCTTACCTTTACACTGGCACTTTGAATATTTACCAATGAGTTTTATTTATTTATTTTCCCTGTTCTTTAGCTGATCAAAAAAATATATTTAGAAATTATTAAACTGTCTAAACTCTACTGTTGTTTTTTAGAACATCAGGACAGTCTGAAAATGCAGGCAAGGCACTACAAAACACTCTTCAATATGTACAGCAAACCCAACTCAAAACCCAACCCAAGTGATGTTGCTCAAATTTTGGACCTTGAGTTTGATGCAAGGTGGGCCTTCATTGACTCAGTGTGTTGAAGGAGGAAGACAGGATTGTGAAGATATTTGAAGCATATCCATGTTTCAAAGACCCTCAAAATGTAAGTTTCATAGCTCAACCTTTTTGTATGCTTGTTTCTGTATAATGATATCAGCTGCACTAAATGCACAATTTTATCCTAGGCAATGGATGAGCTGCGTCGCATCTTGGGTGGCACCAACCCCAAATACATTGATGAAACAAAGAAAAGATGGGAAAACTTCTGTGCCAATGGCCAGTTCTATGGTGTGTGGAAGAAAGTCCTGAAACCCCCTATACCCTTGAATATGCATGATGGTATGTTGCAGTTTTATTCCAAATCCGAACCCTGCAAAACTACTGTAATCCTTCAGCTTCCAATTTGTGTCTGCATGACCTCTGATACACAGGTGTTTTTAATTATTTAAAATAATTTATTTAATTATGCCTCTTCCAGTGGATTTCACCATTGCCATTTTGACTGGTCTCCCTTCGCTATTTCCCTCACCAACTTCGCCACCAAAACGGCTCGGGAATCCAAGTGAAGCACTACTGCATGTCCTTCAGGTGAGCTTATTGTGCATTTCAGTTACTATATTGATTTTTCTCTTAACGTCTTTAGACATTTACAATTTTTTTCTTTCTTTTTCTTTTAAATTAAAGGCAAGAGAGGATCCATTGCTTTACTTAGAGAAGCGTCCTCTCACCAGTCCAGTATTACTGTTTGATGGAAAGGTCTGCATCCTTGCCATGGGAAACGTACCTGTAAGCACCATACCAAAGGAGGAGTTCTTTGATGGAATGTTGATGTTAATGGCATACTACTACACGATGCACCTGACATATCCAAAATGTGTTGCAACCCTCCTCTCGGTCATTCAAACTGAGGTACTGTGTGATGTGATCCATGATCGAGATGCTACAGGTGCATATAAGAGGGCAATGGCGGAGTGGAAATCATTTATTGAGAAGTAGTTGCACATGGCCTTTTTTTTGTTTACTAGTGGGGAAACATGTTCAAATGCAGTTGTTTACGCTCTATTTCTGTCAATCTCTTTCTTTCCCTCTTTTCTCTTTCTCACACATTCTTTCTTTCTACTCTCTCACACTCACTCCTCCCTCACATACCCACAAACAAGTGGTTTAATAATCAAGCATTCACAAAGTGGAAATCCTTTACTAAGATGTAGTTGCATAACTTGGTCTATCTTGCTGTTTGCTCAGTATACTGAGATATATCTTCATTCCATGTTCTTGGGAAGTTGACTGTACTAGTGGTAAGGTGCAGTTGTTCACTGTCAATTGCTACAAAGTACTGTGTACTTCAATTGTTTAGTGT
Source organism: Xyliphius kryptos (assembly GCA_025769995.1). Taxonomy (NCBI): domain Eukaryota; kingdom Metazoa; phylum Chordata; class Actinopteri; order Siluriformes; family Aspredinidae; genus Xyliphius; species Xyliphius kryptos. The sequence goes on along the minus strand of JAOUQT010306322.1, from coordinate 4,157 downwards.
GTATTAAACAAGTGTTTGATAGTTTTACTGTACTGTCAATAAATGTTGACAGAATTTTCACTTGTTTTGGTGGTGATTTACTTATGGGTTTTCTGTTTTAATATTTAATATGTAAGATATGTAAGATTAATATGTAAGATTAAAACCTAGTTTCAAGTCAAATGTGTTTTTTAAGAGTACCTGTTTCAAGATGAGCAAACTTGTTTCAAGTAGTCATACTACCCTAGTACTAAGTATTTTAAACTTAAATTTGAAAACCTATATTAAGAATTCCAAAAACTAAATAAGTATTATTTGCTCATATTCAGAATATTACACTTGTTACTGTGGTCTAGCAAATCTGTTTTCAAGTAATTTTATCTAAAAATGAGTATTTTTGACTTATTTTAGGCTCTTGGTAGCAATCTAATTTCAAGACTTGAACAAACTTATTTTGAGAATTCTTGTCAAGTAAAATTATCTTGCTGCATGGACAGATAATTTGGCTAGTATTGATTAACTTTATGCTTGAATTAAGTATTTTGTTCTTATATTTCAACTAACCTTTTTTACAGTGTACTTCTTGGAATGCTATTTCTTTAAAAGATGCACATTTTACATGAAAAAAAAGCTAGTTATACAGTGGATGACGACAAAGATGTTCCCATATATATTTATTGATTTTGTAAAGCTTAAGAAAGACAACATCACTGACTTTATCATGACATCCATAAAATATTAATGAATTATTTAATCCCTATTTTGGTCCTTAATTTTAAAAAAGAACCATTTGGGCACAGTGTGGCACTTTTTTTTTTATTTTAAATACTGTTTTTGCTTTTACAGATAATGCAGAATGTTGAAGACACAGCATATAAATTATTTTTTAAGGTCCACACAAAGATAAAAGTCACCACAAGTATGTGTTTACACAGATGTATGAATACATATTAAATACTTGAACAAACATGGATACACAAACACACAAATATACAAATATAGTGTGGTCTTACATATGCAAGGAAGATCTTAAAAAACTAACCGGTTGTATACTTATTGTCCGTATCCTCAGTCAATGTTCAGCCTTACTTTGTTTTGGATTGATTTGTTTTTTTATTTCTAGATTTTTTTTTGGTTTGTTTTTGTTTTTTGTTTATTCTTCTGTTTTTATTTTTTGTTCTTATTTTATTGTACTGCCACAGTTTTGGTTTAGTTAATTACTTCTGTTTTGTTATTGGGTTATTTAGGTTCTTATCTTTGTATTTAAGCCAGCCCTGCTCTCTCCTTGGCTTGAGAGCCTCAACGATGGGTCTTCTGCGGTTGTTCTCTGAATCACACATGTTGTGGAAGTATATAAAACATACTTTTCTGCTACTTGTTGCCTGGTGTGCTGGTGTTTCTCATAACACTTACCTTGAACCTGGACGTAGTGTTACAGTAGACTCTCACAATACTACAACAGCCAGCCAATCAGGGAGCACATATATTTTGTTTTCTTTCGCCCTCGCTCCATGGCCTCGCTCCATGGCACATATCTGTGCATTCAGATTTTTTTTTGGATTTATTTTTTATATTATTTTAGGGTTCACTTCCCTCAGTTAGTAATTTTTTTTTGTTTGTTTTTAAGCTAGGTTTTGGCTTTTTGTTTGCTTGTAGTATGGCAAATCTTATGGATCTAGATCGTTATGATAAGTACATTTGGAGAAGTGGTTACGCATCTCTTTGTGCTGAGTTAGGTAATGAATATTCTATGGATTTACACTTTGAGAAACTCTCCTAATATATCGTCTGACCATTATGGTGTAGTAAGGTTCTATGTTCCCCAACACTGATAATCAGGTTCGTCCTTGTTTTTGCAGTCGCCCGCCCTTTACTTGTCCCAAACATGCTTCCATTTTACCCCCTAGCCTTTCTAAGTGTAAGTGTTGTGGAAGTACATTAAACTTCTGTTTTTGCTACCTGTTGCCTGTTGGTGTGTTGGTGTTTCTTTTAACACTTACCTTGGACCCGGACGTAGTGTGACACTTAATAGTGGGTGTGTGTTTGGTGTGTGTGCTAAAGTGGTCTAAAACATCCAGCTTTTTAAAGCTTCTGGTTAAAAACATAATTTACACGACTGAACAAGTTAATAATCTATTGCTATCATATAAGTCTATGTGTGGACTGAAGAGGAATGTTCCAGAAAGAAATTATTGCTTGAAATATAGATACAGCAGCCTGATACAGATACAGAGTTATAGAGATACAGAGTTTTTTTTTTTCATATATTAGTGCAATAACCTTCTGTATAAAGGTTGGATTTATGTACTTATAGTATTAACAAACAATATTTAACCAAATAATAAAACCATGTTTGTCCCAAAATAGTATTTTATCTTTATTTTTTTTATCCGTGGTTTACTTTGGATTTATTTACATAGCGCTGTGCAAGTTATGTGACTGTGGCAAGGTCTTGGTTTCTTGATTGAACAAAAAACTATATAATTTGATCAAATACATACATAATGTCACAGTGGCACAGTCTCTGATTTTGTGGCTGGTTTCCTGTCGTATCTGTTTTGTGTGCAGGTGACTAAGCAGGAGGGCACAGGTAATTTCACCAGCGCTCTCACCAGTGACCTGGTCAGCAGTGGGTGCATTAAGGCTGACACCACCACTGACAGTGTGGAGGGCAGTACCCTCAGAAGAGGCTGTCCAGCAAGTGTGCCAGACGAAGGCCGTCCAGCCCCAAATGTGTCTACCCATTAGTGAGGCAGAGCCTTCAGTGTCGCCCACCAGCGAGGCGGAGAACTCAGTGCCACCCGCCACTTCGCCCACCGGCGAGGCGGAGAACTCAGTGCCGCCCGCCACTTCGCCCACCACAGAGGCGGAGAACTCTGTGCCGCCCGCCACTTCGCCCTCCAGAGAGGCGGAGAATTCAGTGCTGTTCGCCAGAGAGTACCATCTACCACGTCGCCCGCCAGAAAGGCGGAGCCCTCAGCACTATTCGCCACGCCAACCCCCTGAGGGGCGGAGCACCAGAGGCTGTCTGCCACGCCGTCCCCCTGAGGTGCAGAGCACCAGAGGCCATCCACCTGAGCTGTTAAGGTCGCTTGGGATACGCGACCATTAAGGATATGTCACACCTGTTTTAGTTAATTAACCTTGTTTCATTTCTCTGTTTTTTAATTATCTGTTTTTGTCTGTAATTGGTTTGTTTTGTGCATGTGACTGGGTTTTCATGTATTTAGTTTGTTTGTCTCCCTGTCCACAGTGCACGTCTTTGTTGTTTGTCACCCTGCAGTCTGGTACCTCTGTTTACGTATCTACCACTTTAAATAAAGCTCTTTGAGTTCATGACTGGTGTTTCCTGGCTCCTTCTCCTGCTGTGTGAGCTTAGGCTCGGCACAGTTCTGCGCAGCTAGTTTCAGAGGTGAAAGCAGGGTCGTGACACATAAAAACGTTTGTGAATGTGTTTAACAAATATTTTAAGCTACACACAGAATGAAATATTTTTTTTTGACAAATACAATGGCATTGATATTTCATTTTGCCTTCTTTGGCAATAATACCAAAAACTGGATGACACTTGCAAAAGTTTTTTATGACAGTGAAAGTAAATTGTGTATGACTCATTTGCAGACTGAATGTGGTGACATCATTGCAGTATTATGTTAAAAGACACTTTGGAATGTGTTTTAAAAGTTTCTAACTATCCACTGGGCAGCATACTATGGGCAGAACAATCCTTTCACAAAAAACAGCTGAAGAGTCTATTAAGTACTGTGATTTTATTAATATAAAGCAAAAGCTTTACAGCCAGCACAATGACATGATTTTAAGATATGGCTGTTAATAATTTCCTTCAAAATATTGGTGTGGTGAATTAACTCAAAAAACGGGTGTTATTTTGAAAAAAATGCTCTATTTGTGCTACAAGTCATACACATCTGTCAATTAAGATTTTTTTGAAGATACAGGGGGTGAAATAAGTATTGAACACGTCACCATTTTCTGTATAGAGGTGCTATTAACATGAAATTTTCACCAGATGTCGGTTACAACCCAAGTAATCCATACATACAAAGAAATCAAACCTTAGATGTCCAGAAATTAAATTACGTGTAATTATGTGGAATGGCACAGGGAAAAAGTATTGAACACGTAAAGAAAGGGAGGTGCAAAAAGGCATGGAAAGC
>JAOUQT010306318.1:0-15460 GCA_025769995.1 Xyliphius kryptos | reverse complement strand
CTGTTAGGAAAGCTCTGATGTTCCTGATGTTCTACAGAATGAATCTGCAGGAACGAGCAGTTTTCGTGACCTGATCTAAAAGTTTGAGATGATCGTCGATTGAGAAACCAAGATTACGAAGCGAGTCAGTTGGTTAGATCGTGGAGGGTCAAATCAGGATGAATTAAGGGTTAAGTTGGGATTATAAGTAAATCATTTTTTTCTAAATTTAATTTGAAATGATGGGCCTTCATCCAAACAGAGATGTCGGTGATGCAGGCGGAGATCTGATTCGTGATGGAGGGGTCGTCAGGGGACAAAGCCAAATGAAGCTGAGTGTCATCGGCATAGCAATGGTGTGAGAACCCATGTGTCTTAATGTTTCCCAGCGTAGAGCCAAGAACCAAGTGGTGCATAAGAGAAAGGGGTGGGGCTAACCTGACGGCATCTGCTCTGCTGCCAATCGGATTGATAGGAAGGGGTCGAATTCCTGGGAAGAGGCCTGGACCCATCATGCAAGCGCCGTTCCGGATCACTCCCTGAGGGACTGTGGAGAACAGAAAGAGAACATGCTAATTAGTTCATAGTACCATACTGTACATCTCTCACAGTGATGCTCGCGACACGTAACTACCGATGACCTGATGCTGGTTATAAAATCGTTCAAAAGCCCAACATTTTGCTGTTTAGGTTTCGATGCAGCCCCACGTCTCCACAGACGGTCCGAATTAAGGCTCCTGCTTGGATTGTAATTGGCTCTGGTTACGAGTGCGAGTTCCTGCTAAACACTATTAATCTAAATATCAGCGCGATCGAGAAAAGGCCATTAAGAACATAAATACTGATCCAAACAGGGTCGACCTCAAAACACAGTCGTGGGTTCCTCCATTCACCAAACGACCCATGATTAAAAGCAGATGGTATTTAGGGCAATAACGAATAAAGCATCCATCCACTCAGCTTCCGCCCAATTCCTCCAGGTCATTAGTGAGCAGCTTTGTTGCCGTGGTAACTCCATCTCGCTCTCTATATATGCCATACTTTCAGAAGTCTGAGGTGTGGGTTAAGGAGAACAGCTGGGCTGGCACTGGCCCTCTCTACCCCTCAGAAAGGTGGAGCAGTGGCATGACCGTGCGAGTGGATGATGTGTAGTGACGGCGAAACACAACCCTGTTCCTGATTGGCGCGGTTGTGCCGTGTGCAGAATGTGGAATGGGCTGCTTTGCTTGTAGGACAAAGGATGCAGTTCCATCGGTCTGGAGAATGAGGGGTGGAGAGGAGGGGCAGACCTCGTTATAGATTTGAGAGGTAAAAGTACGAATGACATAACACCACACTATATTGGTGCCAATGTGGAACCTTAAGCACAAATAGGACCTTTGTTCACCTTACTGAGATTCAAACCCAGGACCATTTTGCTGTGAGACTGTAGTGCTAACCGCTAACCGCCGCACCATTGTAGAGCTCGACATAGTGCCCCGATCACATTGCTGCTTTGGAGAACAAGTCCAACTCGACACACTTTCTTTATCCTATCCATCTTCTACTTATAACTTTACTGGGGTGGTTCCCCATGCCCATGCAGACACATCCAGGACAGTGTGCCAAACTATCACTGGGTACATACTCACTCACACACACTATATGGGGCAAATTAGAGAAGTCAATTCACCTTGGATCTTTGTTTCTGGACGGTGGAAACCTGAGAACCTGGAGGAAACCCACATGAACATGGAAACTGATCGGGATTCAAACCTGGAACGCCAGCGCTAAGTGGTGGACCATGGATGATCATATGCTAGATGCTGTACTTGGTAGTTCAGTGGTTGGGGTGTTGGGCAATCAATCTGAAGGTTGTGGGTTTAAATCCCAGGTACATTGAAGTCCACTACCAATGTGGGCCCTTAAGCATGGCCCATAAACCTGATTGTTCCAGGGAACCCCAGCAACAAGTCACTTTGGATAAAAGTGTCTGCAAAAAACTTGGTATTAACATCATGACAGAAACCCCATATGAAGAACCCAGCTTAGGGGCCTCACATGTTCTGTAGGTATAAAAAAAAAAGTAAGACTGGGTTAAAAGCATCATATCCATATTGGATATGTCTCTTTCTTCGTGCTGCAGCTTCATCTGCCAGCATCTGAGTTCTATTGACAAGTTGAGTTCCTTAGGCAAACTCGACTGTTTGCTTAAAAAGCCTCTAAAAACGTCTCTTTAATAGATCTCGTCTCTTTGACGGAGGACTCTGGGAGTGCTCTTAGCTTTTGTTTTCCTACATTAAACGCGAGCGGCTGGCGGCGCCGCGGCTCCTACATCTGGGCCTATGACACGCACGGTTGGCTCCATTGACACAAAAGCCGAGCAGCGGGGTTTCTTTTACAGGAGCCGACCACCTCCACCATCGGCCTTCTCTCCGTGTTTGCTTTATCAGAGGGCACCACCAAAGCTGGCCAAGCGACTGAAGAATCCCCGGTTTATTCATGGAGAGGTTGACGAAGTGGCTCCTCAAGTGCGGTGGAAATATCAACAATGCCTGAGCGCTGGGATCTGGAGAGACACGAGGCTGAGGTTCTCACTGCTCCTCCTCACAGTGCTGGTCTACACACCACAGATGTGTTCCGAGAAGACAGAACTGTTCTGAGTACCAGAAGATTAAAGAGACAGCAAGGTACAGATGCCAAGACCCGGACTGTGAGGTCATAACATCTGTTGTGGGTGTAATTCCAGGGTGTCTCCATCCTGACAGCAAGGTTTTAGAATTATTGCCCGGGTCCTGTCGGTGTGAGGACCCTTCAGGTTCCTCAGTAAATATGGAGATACAGATTTGTCCCAATGTGTTTGTCCTTGTGTCTTCACTGGGGTGAACTTGTTCCAGGTTTTTACTTGTTCTTTGCCCAATGGGCACTGAGATAAGCATGCGATACCACGGCGATCCAGCCATTGGGGGGCTGGTGGTACCATATCACTTCATCCCTCATGGCTGAACACCACTTGTGGCTCTAGAAGTTGAAATGCCACCCTGGTCAGATCAATCGCTCCACCAATGTAGAACGGCCGTGCACCAGCCGCCGGTTAACCACTGTCATGTGTCCTGCTCAGGTCCAGGGGTTTTTCCTTTAGGGTGTGAGTACCGCTAGTCCTCCTGGCTCCTATTAGAAGGTGCACAATACTTGGTGCAGGGAGTATCGTGAAGGCAGAGAGCGAGAGGGACAGTGGGTCGCCTTCCGAGAGGATAAATTGCTTGACTTCCGGGACCTCAGTCGACCGATGGGTCTCCAGGCAGCAGGGATCAGCCCTCGTAAACTGTTGAGCAATTTGAGGGAGTATTTTTATTAGTGTAATTACATTTCAACCCTCATCTATTATTAAGCCCCGTCTCCACCGGAGCTCCTGCAGGCTTTTAGTAAAACACTGAACTTTGGTGTCATGCAAATAATTATTTGCTCAGACTATTAGCTGATTTCCCAACAGCAAGCGTGCAGCCTCCGAAACCTCGCCGCCCAGAAAACAGGACCGCCGCCAAGAACAGAGAGGAACAGCGGCCCAGGACCAACGCAGTCCTTTCTCCCCCCCCACTGTCTCCACTGATTTACAGTTTGGCAGTGGGGTCACTTGCCACTCCCATCTCTCCACAGCTGGAGAGCCGAACCACTCCATGTGCTCCGAGCTCTACTTCGGGAGGGGGGCCAGAGAGTCCTGCTGGGACATGAATGTCTGATCCAGACAACACACACAGTTCAGATCAACCGCTGGAGACTGAACGGCGGCTCCATGGAAATGAAAAAGTGCCACGCACTCGCACCCTGCAGTCAGACATCTCTTCCAATCAGCTCTTCTTTCCACCACTCTGTCCTTCACTGTAGACTCACAGATAGAGAATCAGCAAGAGCGAGAGCAGAAATGATGGGGTGTGCATATGATAAATACCCCGCACTCTGTAAATTTGGCACCTGCTGTTGAGGCCATGCATTTACTTTAATTCTTTTCCCCAGATGAACGATAGGCTGCAGATTGGATCGGAGGGAAATCAGTTTTCAGCTGAAATATTTCCCCGTGATAAATGACAACATTAAGCAGGATTTATAAAAAAAAAATAAACTTTTTCCACAGTCGACGGATATTTCTCACTTTCACCAGAGACGGCAGCGTCAGCTCGGCTTCAGACCTGTCGCTAGGTTGCTGCAGTTACCAGGCTCTGAGGATAGCGTTATAAACCTACAGCAGAAAAGGTCCTGAAATCGATTCGCCACATCATTTCTGTGGAGTTTGCATGTTCTCCTAACGTCCAAATGGCCGTCTTGGAGGAATGCAGATTGTAAGGTAAACTTATCTGTGAGTCTTACGTTTGCAGCATCCCCCTGTCTCCAAATACTAGGGATAGGTTGGGTACCGATATGTAGGTGGAACAGCAATTGCGGTCATGCGACCCCTTTGAGGACAATCTGACTTCCTTCTTCTGGTCAGCGCTGCACAATGCTGCAACCTCAGTTGAACTGCCCCATACCCGTTCCGCTTGGGGGACATTGGGCAGTGGAGATGTCCCTCCTCACATGTTCCCCCTGCAGAACGTGCACAGGGTTAACTGAAGGGGAAACAAGGCGCATGTTTTAGTGTCACACAGAGCTCCCTGTAGGGATACTGGCCTTCTATAGGACATGCAAACACTCCTATTTTTTCCTGATTTTTTTTCCGGCTCGTTGCACCAGCTGGCATCTGTGTACAAAAGTTTATAAATAAAAAAATGAAGGCCGTCCGGTCAGCGGCAAAGGTTTATACCCCCATCTTTGATTGTGCGATCGCCGCAAACGTGCTCCAGTGAAGATAAAGCGGACGCGAGTAACAATCGCTTTCGCACTCGGCACGAACCTGGGCTTTCATTCCAACCGACTGTGATATGCCTTTGGCTGACGTTTATGAGAGTGAAATTAACAGCACTTCAGACTCAAGAGAGGCCTTTCAAGTAACACAGAAACAAATACGAATGAACGCAGCGCGAGATAAAGAACCAAACCTTCAATCCACACTCGCTTGTTTATTCATTCCACCTTCATCGGTCTCAGAGCTGCACGGAATGTGAGCGGCGGTAGTTCTTAATCAGGAACTTTATAAAGCCAAAGGTCTGTGTGTTCCCTATACAAATCCCCCATGAATCTAACTGCCCATTCAACTGGATCCAGTCGGGTAACCAGCCGGTAAGGCTGCCTCATCAATAAATCGAAATATTTAATTCCATGTTCTCCTCATGGGTTTTCTCGGGGTTCTCCAGGTTCCTCTCTGATTGGCGTGTGATTGGCGTCCACATACTTCTGGCACAGTTGTGTAACCGGACGGACCATCTTGCAACAATTAATGGATGAATAAAACATATAAGTACAAGAAGAAAAAAAACTCCACCGGAAAAACATTGCAAAAGGTCAATTAGCATTTTTATAATGATGTGGACAGGGATTTGCTTGTTTGCGGTAATGACTCTGGTTAATTGCGCAGTTAATCACATGCCTTCCAAAAATATGCTGCGTGTGTAAACACAGGTTCTGGATCCCGAAGAACTCGGAGAGAACGAGAAGAAGAGAGGAAATGAAGGACACATGAGAGTGAGAGTGAGACACAGAGAGAGATTCAGAGAGAGAAAGACTCAGATTCAGAGGTTTAGAGACTTTTTTTTTACTTTTAAAACCACTTTATTTTACCCAAAATTTAATTCCTATGTGCAGTAAAAGAAAATAATTAAATCAAATACAAAAATAAAGATCTACACATATTTAAGTAAGTGTTGGTCAAGACTAAGAAAGAGAATCATAGAGAAAGACTCAGAGAGTGACTTAAAGAAAGAGAGCCTCAGAGAGAGACTCAAGAAAGAGAGACTCACAGAATCAGAGACTGACAGAGAAAGACTCAGAGAGTAAATTGCAAAAGGAGAGACTCACAGAAAGAGAGACTCACAGAAAGAGAGACTCACAAAGAAAGACTCAGAGAGTAACAAGCAGAAGGGGAGACTCACAGAGAAAGACTCAGAGAGTGACTTGCAAATAGAGAGACTCACAGAGAAAGACTCAGAGAGTAACAAGCAGAAGGAGAGACTCACAGAGAAAGACTCAGAGAGTGACTTGCAAATAGAGAGGCTCACAGAGAAAGACTAGCAGAAGGAGAGACTCACAGAAAGAGAGACTCACAGAGAAAGACTCAGAGAGTAACTTGCAGAAGGAGAGACTTACAGAGAAAGACTCAGAGAGTGACTTGCAAATAGAGAGACTCACAGAGAAAGACTAGCAGAAGGAGAGACTCACAGAAAGAGAGACTCACAAAGAAAGACTCAGAGAGTAACAAGCAGAAGGAGAGACTCACAGAGAAAGACTCAGAGAGTGACTTGCAAAAGGGGAGACTAACAGAATGAGAGTCTCAGAAAAAATACTCACAGAGAAAAACTCAGAGAGGGACTTACAGAAAGAGAGACTCACAAGGAGAGACTCAAAGAATGATTTACAGAAAGTGAGAGTGACTCAAAAAAAGACACGCAGAAAGAAAGACTCAGAAAGAGAGACTCGAGGGAGCTGATCGAATGGAGATTGGGAGTAGAAATAAGATGTACCATAAACGGTCCTGATTACAAATCACTGGTTGGCACTCAGTCAGCGGTGGTGATGGCGCGGCGTGCTGTTGGTTTTTAGGTGAGTGTTATTACACTGTGAATTGTATTTAGCTGGCGGTGACGTCCCTTTAGGACTCTCCAACAGCAGACTGCTCCACTTCACGGCCCAAACGAATGCTGGGGGGGATTAGGGGCTTACAGACGGCGCATTAGCTGCTTAATGAATCCTGCGCCATCGCTGGTAACAAGGCCACCTAACAGTCGGATCAATTTCACTTCTCTCCGGCTGTAGAGCTCGTTCTTAGGGACAGCGGAGGAAAATTAATTCAGATCACTTACTTAAGAGAAAGTAACCGATACAGAGGTGTAAGGCTCTCCGTATGACATCAGGACGGAAGCTGCGAAGCGTTCAGGGCTATTCAGCGTTTAGCGGCGTTGGACACGCGCCTTGGTTGATGAGTCACCGCCAAGATTGAAATAAATGTCTGACCGCTGACAATCTCGGTTTTTCATCGTCGAGATATCAATACGCCAAAAATGTACCTGAACACGCCTCAATTCGAGATGGCCACGCCCATCGGGGTAGATGCGTTCACAAGCAGGGTTGCTATTTAAACGACTGTCGGCAGAGTGTAAGATAGCGATGAGCATCGCGGCACACCTGCGCATGTAAGATAGAAACCTAGAACATGTTGGTGGTGCAAAGGAGTGATGGGCGGAGTTTGCAGATGGGAGATGGGCTTAGGATGCAAAGGCTAGTCTTGTCTGCAGACTTCGCTCGTACTTTTAGTACTGGAACTAACTAAGACTGCGATGTAGGTGTCTCGATACTTTCGGTCGATTGCTGTAGTTTTAAAATTTGCTAAGAACTTTCTGGCCCAATCAGAACATGGCTAATAGCCCCATCAAGTTCCATTAGGTCCCATGGATTCCAGTCATGGGCTGGTTGATGTCGACCAGATCAGGTTTATTAGTTCAAAAGTCTGCGGTTTGGAAAACTCCCCGGGATTCCACGCTCATGACGATGTGCGTGCCGAGTACGGCCCTCGCGCTCACACGCGTTCTCTCTCTCTCGCGTGTTCCTCCTCGACCTTCTTCTATTCTTTAAAACGGGTTCTCTGGCTGCCAAAGTGCCGGATGAATAATTGAACGGCTCTTTAAGAAGTGTGGCGAAGGCGCTGTCTCCATTGTTGCTGTGATCTCAATAACGTCGCCCATCTCGCCTGCTCGCTCCGATGCTCGCTCGCCCCAGCTCCGTCGCTCTCAGGCCCGGGCCGGGGTTTTTTTTTTGCCGTCGCCATGGCAACCGCTCGCATTCCACCTCCTCCAGAGCGGCGCACGAGGCTTAGGCAGGAAACTTAACACCACATTTGAAAGTGAAGCGAAGAAAAAAAAAAGGAAAAAAAAAAAAAAAAACCTGTGCTGCCTTGCCGTGCGCCGCCCGTATTAGAAACTGTAGCCACGGCGGGGGAGGACGTTCACCACGTAGCCCGCTCGCTGATAATCACTGACCCCTGATACACCCACCTATATAACCACCGAGACGATCACATATACATTCCGGCGGCGTTACACACTCGGAACACACAACATCCTTCGCTCGTGGCAAATGGAACATTGTAACGCACAGCCTCTGACTTCAGCGACTATTTTTAGAAAGTAACTGGGGAAGAAAAAAGGATGGAGCAAAGGGGGGAAAAGGGGGAAAGGCATCAGGCAGAACCGTGCAAAGCACAGCACTCAGAACAGATGGGTCTATGCTAAACGAATGACTCTTAAAAGCGGCCCGAGGCCAGAGCAGACCCCGGGACTGCGGAGCAACCGCTGTTCTGAGATCAGGCAAAGTGGAGCACTTACCACCACAGAGGCCCTAAAACCCACATCACCCGATTTCATCCATCAGCCCGGACTGAACCACTGAGCCACAACTAAAGCCTTAAAACAAATCGGCATGGAAGGCATTTTTGGACTCAACGTGCACCGTGAACCCAAAGACCAAATGATGAAAAGTCCTTTAATGTTTTCCTTTAATAGTTGCATTTAATTTGATTACATTTGCATTAGGGTCGCGGGGGGTTCCCCATGCCCATCCAGGGAAGAACATTTTGGGGATGTTGTGGGTTCAGATCCCAGGTCCACTGAAGTTACCAATGTGGGTTCTTGTGCAAGACCCTTTACCCTCATTGTTCCAGAGGTGCTGGATCAACCCCGTGTTCTGACCACAATCAAGGTGAGATACTTGTAAGTCGCTTTGAATAAATGCGTCTGCTGAATGACCAAGTGTGAATGTAATTTATCCCAGAAGAGGGCGCCGATCTACAGCTGAGCATTCACACATACTACAGAGGAAGGAAGGAAACCAAAGAACCCCAAAGAAACCCACATGGACATGGGGAGAACATAAAAACTCCACCCAGATCATTCGAACCTGGAATCCGCAGCGCTGAGAGGCAAACGTCAAATGCCAAACGCCTTAAAAAAGCAGTGTGTGGAATTTAGTGGCATCTAGTGGTGACGCTGGAGACTGCAACTGACTGAAAAACCACGGTTATGTAGCAGATGCTTTTATCAGAATTATTGGTATCTCAACTTCATGGTTGGTGTCAGAGCACAGGGTTCCTTATACAGCCCCTATGTGCAATGAGGGTTGGGGACTTTGCTCAAGGGACCCCATTGACCGTGTTGGTGGATTTGGGATATAAACCCCAACCTACAGATTGCTGACCGATTGTCTTAACCAATGAGCTACCACGTCAGATATGACGGTCATGTTGATACCTCTCTGCTACAAACAGGAACCATTGTAGTTCCTGTAGAAACATGGTAACCCTTTGAAGCCAAACAAAATGCTATACATCTCTATAGATCACTTTAAATACACACAGAGACAAATTTTTTGGGATAAATACCTAACCCCCCTGTCCCCATTAAACCATCAGGTGTCACGGTGTCACTCACTTCCTCTCGCACAGCCCCCTTCACTTACTTTTACTTTCATTCATTTAAAATTTGCTCGCAGATCTTTTGTCACATTTGGAGCCTCGAGTGTTTTGTAGAACTACTTCAGTCCCCAGTTGGTCTTCTTACCAGCAATAATTCTATAGATGCTGATGGTCCACTTATATATAATTTGCATATCTGAATCACATTGAAGATGCGCATCGGAAACCTTTTGGTTCAAAAAAGCAGGGCCTGAAACAGATCTGTTCTCCAGTAGTTCCAAACCGGTGAAACAAAAGCCGGTGGAACACGATGCTTCTTGCAAGAATAACCACAAACCAACCCACAGGTGAAGAGAAACTTGGCGGAGATATTGCCCCAATTTCCTGAGATTTATTTGCTTTTGCACATATAAAGGCACGAAGCAGCAGGATTTGGAGGCAGTGAGTCAGTGTGGTTGTTGGTTGTAATGAGCTTTATGTTTGGTAACCACATTTAAAACCATCAGGAACTCATGAAGAACCTATTTTGGCGGTTCTGGGCTATAAATGCCGGCGCGTGACAGCTGGAGACCCTGTGTTTGGCTCTTAAAGACAGGAGTGAGGGTAGAGTGATGCAGGAGGGAGGCAGGACGAGGCAGGAGTGAGTTTAGAGTGAGGCAGGATTGAGGGTAGAGTGATGCAGGAGTGAGGCAGGATGAGGGTTGAGTAAGGGAGGAGTGATGCAGAAGTGAGGCAGAAGTAAGAAAGTAATAAGTGAGGCAGAAGTGAGGGTGGAGGAAGGCAGGTGTGAGGGTCGAGGTGTGAGGCAGGCATGAGGGTGGAGTAGGGCGGGTGTGAGGGTGGAGTGAGGCAGGAGTGACGGCGAAGAGAGGCAGGTGTGAGGGTCGAAGTGTGAGGCAAGCATGAGGGTGGAATGAGGTAGGTGTGAGGGTCGAGGTGTGAGGCAGGCATGAGGGTGGATTGAGGCAGGCGTGAAGGTGGAGTGAGGCAGGTGTGAGGGTCGAGGTGTGAGGCAGGCATGAAGGTGGAGTGAGGCGGGTGTGAGGGTGGAGTGAGGCATGAGTGAGGCAGAAGTGAGGGTGGAGGAAGGCATGAGTGAGGGTCGAGGTGTGAGGCAGGCATGAGGTTGGAGTAGGGTGGGTGTGAGGGAGGAGTGACGGCGGAGTGAGCCAGGTGTGAGGGTCGAGGTGTGAGGCAAGCATGAGGGTGGAATGAGGTAGGAGTGATGGTTGAGGAGTGAGGCAGGTGTGAGGGTGGAGTGAGGTAGAAGTAAGGGTTGAATGAGGCAGTCGTGAGGGTCGAGTGAGGTAGGAGTGAGGTTCGAGTGAGGCTGAGCTGTAAAGCTGCTAAAACACCTTTGGGAAAGCCTGGGCTGCTGTGAATAGACAGTGGGAAATTGGATCTTATCCCTGCAATTTGCAGACAAGAAGTCTGTTAGGTACTCTACGTGTTGGTTTGTAGGTTCTTTCCATCCCCCACAATCCATAGACCTGATAGTAGGACAGTATGAGATGTTGGCGAGTTGGAGTGTATGATCAGGCGTTCCCCCGTTCTACAACCTCAGGAGAAGCTCACAACCCTCTGAGTCTCCGTGGTTACGACTGATTGAGCGATTGAACGATCACACTCAGGATAATAAAGGAGAGAGCCGCGAGAGCTTTATTTGTCAAGATTTGTTCTCCTCTTCTCTGTTTTAATCAACCAGTTTGGCACGGCAGCATCGGACAGCTGTGCGGTCCGTCTCCAATCACACGGGGAACGCAAAAACAAATCTGCACCGCCACGCGGTTGGAATAAAGAAGCGCCGCTCCAGCGGGTCCATTCAGAAAAAAAAAAAAAAAAGAAAACAGAACAGACTCCGATAAGCGCCACACGTCCTGCACAGCAATTAGCGCGAGCCACGCCACTTGACAATTTCAATTTGCTCCACCAGATGCAACTCCCACGTCCAGCGCGTCCAGATGAAAGAGCGTAAACAGAGCAGATGCACCATGCGGTGGGCTCTCTCAGTGGGAGGACCAAGGAACTTTATCCCGTTTGTTCTCCGTCCCTCGCTCGCCGCCGGTTTACCTCGACATCGGGACGACCCCGGAAGAAAACGGAGATTTTCCGTGCGTGACTCAGTCACGCCGTGTTGCTGGGCACGTGTGTGCATTCTCCTCGCCCCCCAGAGGCAATCAGCTGCTATTGATATGTATGGGTCAGGAGGCAACAGCCAATATATTCTTTAAATTGACTCCCCGCGCCGACGGAATGATTGCCGCCGACTTCACCTCTCCCCGAGACGAAGCCGCGCTGGTCCCCCAGACGCGATCATCATTCCCCCATGACGGTTATGTGGCTATTAACTCGGAGCCCGCTAACTCTGGCGGAGATACGCTGCGGGGTAGACACGGCGACATTTCAATGTGACTCTTAGTCACCCGTCTGACTCACGCTGTAACTTCGGAGCGGCGAGGAGGGAAAACGAGGAGGACGAAGATGAAGATGCTTTGGAAAATGACTTTTCGCCCACCTCCCGAGAAGCCAGATGATGTCATTTCCTTGACAACATACTTTATCCTATCTGTGCTCCCTACTGCGTGTTGGCTGCCTCTCGTTTCATCCCATCTCCTCTTCCTCCCCTCTCTCTCTCTCGCTCACTGGGTTCGAGGTTATGATTTGAATCAACAGAAGCTCAGCGGCTCAGAGAAAAGCCCATTTATCATTTACTACATATCGGAGTAACAGATGTGAAACTGATCTCGGGACGGCGCCAGCGCCGAGATCAAACTCCCAAGGACGCGCGGCGGTCCGAGGAGGAAACCCCGGGAACAAGAGCGTTTATTGCTCGTTTAACTTTCTTGAAAGGAGAAGCCCATTCGCGAGCTAATACGATAAGAGTCACTTATAGCAACTCGCAGAACCGCGGGGCCGAGGAGCCGCTGTGAGATGACATGATCGATAACCTGAAAGAATGACGCCTGGGCAAAGACACGCACATCCACACACATCCACACACATCCACAGCAACACGCTAACAAACACGGACCACCGCTCAGATTTGTCACGTCCGTTTGCTGTAACTCTCGTGGAACAAAGGGGAGATAAAAGCAGGAATGCGCCAGGCAGGCGGGAGGCAGTATACACTTCCAGCCCTGACAATAATACGGTCTGAAAAGCATTACAGAGAGACTTCCACATCTCCGTCCAGACCTGACAGCCTCGCTTCTCTACCGGCAAACAATTTAGCGCTTGAATTTCCTTTTATTTTAGAACCTCGCGGTTCCTTTGGATTTGATCCCACGGAGCCGTGTGCCAGCGCTGCCGCTGACCGATGTGTATAACTTTAATTGATCTGTGACTTGATATTAATAATCACTGATCAATGAGAGCGTCAAAGAGTCGGTGTGCCGGACCGAGGAACCTGACCGAGCGACCCGGCGTCGCTGTCCTCCTCCAACATCTGCTTTCTCCCGCTTCCCGAAGAACCTCGTCGTCGTCGGGAGCCATGGTAGAACCTCCCGTCCTCTGGGTCATCCTCCCAAGACTCAGACTGAAGCAGCAGGTGTCCAGCAGTCTGGTAGTGCGATTTCCGCACCTTCCCCGTCTGTTCCACGGCCTCTACCAACCCGGCGATTTCTGTAACCTCTACTTGCACCTTCTACTTCACGCCTGAAATGTGAGTCAAAGCCGTGTATGGAGAGCCACATATGTCCTCACAGTCCTGCGTTTTGGCACCATGTGCCGTAACACGATGAGATTCCATTGGAAGGAATGC
This sequence comes from Xyliphius kryptos, assembly GCA_025769995.1. Lineage (NCBI taxonomy): Eukaryota > Metazoa > Chordata > Actinopteri > Siluriformes > Aspredinidae > Xyliphius > Xyliphius kryptos. The sequence goes on along the minus strand of JAOUQT010306318.1, from coordinate 2,189 downwards.
TGTACACCACGTTCCTGTCATCGATGCTCGCTCTACCACCGTGTATGTCCCAACAAGGAAACCTTCATCAGGTGTATTAATTATCTTTGAGTTCAGGTGTACGTCGTCTAAAAGCAGCGGTGGCAAGAAAAACACTCCGGGGGTGTTGGTTTTTAAGAGAAGAAACCTTGTGAGGACCGAGGCTCAGTGGTGGACTAATCCTTTGTAAGCAGCATAAACAGTGCAGGAGATGTTCAGATTGTGTACAGGTAGCCAATTACTGTCTACTGTCCATGGTTCTGACTCCCCCTGCCCCCCCCCAAAAAACCCTATCAAAAAATGCAGATGCAGGGGTGGTGGTGCACCATGCTGTTGGACCTGAGATCTTACCACAAAAAACATATAAAAGATCTAAAGCTGTAAACTGCTGCAGAAAAACCTGAAGCTCTTTGGTTATAATCGCCAAGGTGCCACTGCTTTCATAATCCCTCCCGGTCATGTGGCAGCAGATGGTACGGAACATATTCTACAGATTGATGGCTGAACCTTCAACATTTTTGCAAATGGCTCTCAATATCCAAATGCTCTGGAGCATTGGTCCAGAAGATCATGAAGATATTCTTTTTTTTATAATGTAAAGAAATCCTCTCCTCTTTGTACAAAGACAGATCTGCAGAAATCCAGAGGTCCCCTGGGATTTTGCCGTAATGATCTCTTGCTGTTCTGCGTCTCTGTTACTCTCGCTGACTCTTAAAGCGGTGGAAGCTGATTGATATTCCTGGTTTGTAGAGAACTTTGGAGAAGCATGAGAAAATGAGAGTTCTGCTCAGGACTTTGAACGAGGACTCCCACAAAACTCACAAAGCTCACAAACGCTCAAATGGGAATGAGAGACGGAGACGGTAACACAAATTGTCAAAATAAGCTCAATGATTGGGAATGCCGATGTTCCCAGAGCTACTACATGTCCAGATAGTCAAAATAAGTTTATTTAATGGCAATGGCGATGTTCCCAGACCTACTAATGTACAAAATAAGCTCAATGAACGGGAATGCCGATGCTCCGAGACCTACTACATGTACACTTTGTTAAAATAAGCTAAATGATTGGGAATGCCTATGTTCCCAGTCTTACTGCATATACACATGGTCAAAATAAGCTCAATGACTGGGAATGCCGATGTTCCCAGACCTACTAATGTACAAAATAAGCTCAATGAATGGGAATGCCGATGTTCCCAGACCTACTAATGTACAAAATAAGCTCAATGAATGGGAATACCAATGTTCCCAGTCCTACTGCATATACACATGGTCAAAATAAGCTTAATGAATGGGAATGCCGATGTTCCCAGCAAATAGTTGGAGCAGGATTACAGGTGGAGCGATCATGACTTCAGCTTTGGTAAAATATCCCGTAGAGGGTTTTCCGTTTTGTGGACTTAATCAGCGGGACTCCCTTCGGTCCGAGTTGGACTGCATTCCTAAATGAGACGCGCCTTCTCTCCGCCTTCAGACATGCAAGCAGCGGTCGGCGTAAAAGACCAATGAAGAAAAAAACACAGAGAGGAAAAAAGAGGGGGTTTATTTGGATCACTTTTCATGGAGTGTGAAAAGGGCCTCCGCAATCCCCAAATCAATTCCGACCTGCTGGAAACAGAGCTGGAAGGTGAGAGGTGCTCAGCTCTCACTGTGTGACTGTGTGACTGTGTGTGTGTGTGTGAGTGAGAGTGTGTGTGTGTGTGTGTGTGTGCGTGTGCGTGGGGAAAAATCAGGTGGCTTAACAATAATGCGGTTTATCCCGTCGCTGTGTTATGTCTGATTTTAAAATCTAGAAGATCTGATCTACACTTTCGTCCAAACTCGGAGTGAAGGCGGAGTTACTCTGTATGAACAAACTGTCAAAGCTCCGCCCCTCTCCTCACTGATTGGTCAGTAACATATTTTTAGAGTTTAGAGTCTTCTGCTTCCACAGAATTATTAAAATAAAAATAATCAACTCGTTAAACTGTACATTCTGCAGTAGTAGAACGACACCGTGCATCTATACGGTAAATAGGACAATCACCATAGTAACAAGGAGGTGTATCTAATAAAGTGGCCGATGAGTTTCTGGAAAAAAGTTCTACCAACATTTTCATCTGAGATTAATATCTTTGAAAACCAAAAGCAATCAACGGAAAATCTGTGCTTCTGATCTAAACTCTGTA
>JAOUQT010306308.1:0-15460 GCA_025769995.1 Xyliphius kryptos | reverse complement strand
TGGTGTGTATGTATATATATATATATATATATATATATATATATATATGTGTGTAATATATTTGATGATGTAGGTCATAGGTCGGCTATAGGCGGCCTGCGGGGCAGACGCAGCCCGCAATCACGACACATCTGACCCGTAAGGTTGAACTATAATAAACGATGATTATTAAAAAAGTAAAATAATTCTGTCAGACCGTGTGTCCACACGTAGCTTTTTTGTAAACCATCGTTTTACAAAAAACAGTATTTATGAAAACTCCGGACGAGGTACAGATTTTGGAAAACTTTTTCGGGTCCCGGCTGCGACAGATAATGCGATATGACATCACACATGCGATTTTGCGCGTGGAAAAAATGAACGCTAGCGGAGACGTGCTGATTCTTTTGTTCATTCAGACGATTTTTGCTCGTTTCTTTTTTTTACAAACCAAATTGTTGCAATGCATTCTGGGGCACCGGAGAAGGAGAACCTGGAGGTTGGGTATTTGTTTTGAGGGATTCTGATTGGCTGACAGATTTTAGCTTTATGTTACACTGACAGCTATGCGCTTTGGCATGTTCATGCAAGTTCATGTAGATGAAAAACTTTATTTTAAGCAATCCTGTGTGTATGATATAATTTTTGAAATCGATGTGGAAGAGACGTCCGTTTTTATGAATACCCAGCTACATGTGGGTACAGATCAGACATGTGGGCTCGCATTAATAAAACTTGGAGGATGGGGGCGTACTTCTCCGATTTCTTCAAGAAAGATCCTGTTTCCGCGCTCATCATTTGAGATTTTGAGCTAACAGCAACATGTGGAAATGCTGTTGCTGTTTTTTTTTTTTTACATGAATAGCGCCCCCAATGGTCAGTCCACAAATATCACCCACATCAGCCCTTTTGAATATTTTGTGCCCTGTGCGTCTGCTTTGTCATTTCAAGAGCGCCTATCATTTTCATTATCACACCCCCCACCCCCCAGGGTTGTGGTCAGCCAATGATTGGAAAATATCTGGCCACCAGCCAAACTTCATTGCTGACCCCTGATGTATGGTTTTCTTCTTTTCTCTGTATCTGTACGTATCTACGTATTTGTGTTCCGTTTCATTATCGTTGTATCGTCCTGTGATCTAAATAAAAAGATGAAAATGAGAAGTTTCTGGACCGCCGTTCGGTTTGTTGTCGGCTCTGAGGTTCCGATGCCGCAGCGTTCATATTTCAGATGGTTATTATTTTAGGGTTTTGTTTTATTGAGCTGTAAATCTCAGTAAACTCACTGCTGACCACAGGAAATGACTCAGAATGTGAATAATGAAGACTGATTAAGATTTGGAAATGTTTTTGGATTAAAAGCAATAAACTGTTACACGTTATGATGTCACAAAACCTCACACCTGTTGCTTTGATGTTTCACGGCTCCACCAGTCTTCAAATTTCTTCTGCAGCTTGACCTTCGACCTCTGGAGCAAATACTGCAGATGTTCGATTTCCACCTTCATGGCTTTTAATCGTCCAAAAGTGTCTTTATAACTAAAATACGATCAGATCAGAGGAGATATGAAGCTTTAATTGATTGGGTTTGATTGAGTGGTCCGTTCTGTGGAGCTATACGTTGGGAGAATAAACCAAACGTCTCTCTTACCAGCGCTGGTGGTTTCCGGTTCGAATCCCGATCTGGATGGAGTTTCCATGTCCTCCCTGTGTCCCCGTGGGTTTCCTCCGAGTTTTCCGGTTTCCTCCCACAGTCCAGAAACATGGATTTAAGGTGAATTAAATGCTCTAAATTGATTGCCCCCATAGTCTGTGGCTTTGTGAATGAATGTGCCCAGTGATGGATTGGCAATGGATCTGCCCAGCGCCTGAAATGTTCTCCCCTGGATAAGCATGGGAAACCCCACCGCAACCCTAGTACAGGATTAAGCGGAAGATGAATGAAGCAATGTCTCTTACCGTGTCTTTTCCTCTTCGATTTGCTTGCGGAGTTTGTTCTCTACAGGATCCGGTTCTGTGTCCAGTTCTGATCGGATCTCCACCAAACCTGATTTATCAGACAGAGAGTTCCTTAAAGATGCTAGATGGTGGAATGATGTCTCCACTGCTCTTCCGCCACTGGCTCTGATCTCTGTGTCGGTCTTCTTTAGAATGATTATAATAATATAAGCACAAGCGGTTCTGGCTATGTGACTAAAGACAGCAGACGTACACAGGGAGGTTCCCAAACCCTCGAGCTGATTGGCTGATGGCAGTCGTAAATGTTGTGAGATGTAATACTTTGAGAACCTGTTAAAGACTGCACAGTAAAGGATGTGTGCTGAGTTTGAGCTCGAGCGCCTGTACGGTTGGTGAGAAACAGTCATGTAGCTGTTATAGCGCCCCCTATGTAGATGAATGCACCAAATGTTATGAGCATCCTTAAGAACTGATGCTGAATGTTTGTGTGAAGTAGTTTTGAGTTTAGATTTTTCAATAATGATGAATTCATTTGAATTTTGACGTATGGATTAATTTGCAAAAATGGAAATCGTAGTTTATGGGTCCAAATTGCAAAGTTGTTTGTTGGGAGTCTGGGACAAATTTTAGGTAGAAGTTAAAAGTCTGAACGTGTTTTGCTGCTCTATAGCGCCAATTGGAGGGAATATTGTTGTAGAAAAATACGCACACCAGATGCACCTACTTTTCCAGTTTGTTATCTGATGGACTTGCAGACTTGACTGCCCAACACGTTTTACCCAATAAAGTGAAAAATGGAACAAAATCAATAGGTTTTCAATCACTTTACACTTGAACCCGTAACAATATATAAAGGGGGGGGGTGGGGGCATTGGTGACGGTTTTCCACGACTGACCAGCCAGTGATCTCAAATAAATTCATCTGGAAGCATTTCGCCGCAAAAAGCTGGTTTATAAAGTTTAGTGTGGCTTTCAGAACGTATAAACCGACTGACCGAGGTCCAATACATCAGATTTGGTGGTGTGGGACGCCGCAGCCACAGAATGGATTTGCAGATGTTCCGTTTGGCTCATTCTCTGCATCCAACTCTCCGTTCGTGCTTCTGTCCTCGGGTGGCTGCTCTGCTCCGCAGTCCGTCAGGAACGTTTCCCTCAGCGAACCACGGCACGGAATCGGCTCGTACGGCGCCACATCTGAGGCCGGCTGGCTCGGGCCACACACACAACCCCAGGATTCGGGCCACTTTAGGCACAACATGACCAAAATATTATAGTCTTTCATAAACACTCCACAGTGTGGATGGCGGTGGCGTCTCGGAGCGCCACTCCCGTTTCCCCGTGGGTTTCAGAAGCATGCAGAGACCCGGAGATTATATTCGGGGCTGCTGCTGTGTTTCCGCTGCTCGCTGCCTCGTAATGAAAGGCAGCCTCCTCTCGAGTCGCTCTTTGATGCAGCCATCATGGGTGAGGGTGTAATCTGTAAACCTCCCAGCATGCCATGTTTACGTTCAAAAACTAAGGACGCATCAGGGGCCACACACGCTGCTCCTGTCAGGGCTGGAACCGTGGGTCACTTCACCCAGCAGCATCAAAGAACACTGTTTACCGTGGGACTGTAGAGCTTTAGGACTGTGAGATTATATACCTGAAGGTCTGTGAGATTATGGGATGTGGGGCCGACTGCACTGCGGAATTCTGGGACTATAGAAATATAAAAGTACTGTAAAAATGTTTTGGAAACGTAGACTGTAGTACCACGTGGGACTAAAGCTGTGAGATTTTCGGTTTGTGTACTGGAGGTTTTGGGTTTTGGGAACACAAAAATACCTGGGAACCTTAACACTGTGGAACTATGGAACACTGGGAGTGTGAGGAATACATCAACTCATCCATCTTTATGAGTTTGGTACTGAAGGTTAAACAGGAGCACTGTACAGTGTGTGTGTGTGTGTGTGCTGTTTACAGAGTGTGTGTGTGTGTGTGTGTGTGTATGATTTGCAGTGGACAGTATGTGGTGTACAGTTTGTGCTGTATGGTGTGTGTGTGTGTGTGGTATACAGTGTGCACTGTATGGTTTGTTGTGTACAGTGTGTGTGTATATGTGTGTGTGTGTGTGCTGTTTACAGTGTGTGGTGTATGATTTGCAGTGAACAGTGTGTGGTATACAGTTTGCGCTGTATGGTTTGTTGTGTACAGTGTGTGGTGTACGGTGTATGGTGTGGAGTGTGCGGTGGTACCCACCCTGCGCCGCCATCTGCATCCTCCTCATCTCCAGTTGCTTCTTAAACTCATCTGAAAAAAGCAGACAGCAGAGATGTCTTGAGAACCCGACAGAACCAGAACCAGAACCAGCGGCTGAATGACGCAGTGTGTTTGGTATAAACACAAACTTCACGCCGAGCTGCAGACTCCTCTGTTACGGCCGACACTCAGCAAAGAACTAAGAGTTTACAGCAGCCGTAGAAAAACATACGTCTCTGTTGCGTGACAGAAGCGCGAGCTCTTACAGGCGAAACAATGTGGATGGAACCGAGTGGAACCGGGTGGAACCGGGTCTGCTGATGTTCCAGATTAAACACTTTGACATTCCTGATAAAACATGCGGTCGGAAGGCTGAAGTGCTTCCACACGGCTTCACCCTCAGTGAGGTCACGGAACGGAGAGATGCACAACTACACAACGCTAATCACACGCCCACGTACACAACACCGTCCCATCGACCAAAAGTATGAGGACACACCTCCTGATCTGACACCCTGTCATGTACGCTGGACATATCAATGACATCAGTGAGGACAGTTTGGGGGAGGCCCTGTTCCAACAATGTGGGCCCTCGTTGGAGGCCCCTAAAAACCCCCTTAAAAAAGGGTAGTTCTGATCCTTAAATCTGATTGGAACACAGCCGTGAAATCGTTAAAAATAACACACACCTCTGAGCGCTTCACATTCGTGTCAATACATCATATACATTATTTTCTTGTTATTTACACACTGCATTCTGTAATATGGCCACTAGAGGACAGGATTTCATTGTTGATGAAATCGGTATCCTGTTACTCAGCGATCAGCTTTCACTTTACAAACCAGACTAGATTACGGTGCGGAAGAGCAGATTAATAACAATTTAGTTTTTATACAGGGTGGGCCATAAGTATGGATACACCCTGATAAAATGGAAGTGGTTTCTGATATCACCTTACCGTTTGGGGTACATTAGTAGATGGGAGGGGGAAACATTTGAGGACGGGTGACGCCCATGGCGGCCATCTGCAAAGGATTCACCTTTATGTTTTTTAATAGGAAGGGGGTCATGTGACACACCAAACCCATAGAGAATTGCACAAGAAAAACAATCTAATGTAGCTTTATTCATTATTGAGTTATTGACACGTTTGTGACCTGGAGCAACGACAGTAACCCACTAAAGGATGTGCTCCAAGTGCTGCGCATTGTGTTGAATTGTCAACGCGGTTCTCTTTTCCCACTCTTGACACAACGAGAGCAATACCACAGAAGAAATGCTACCACAGGTCTCCTGTATAAGTTGTTTCAAGTGGTATTCTTCTGCAGTATTGCTCTAAGTGTGTGAGAGGGAGAAGAAAATGTGTCAATAACTCAATAATGATTAAATCAATGTTAAAAATGAACACAGTATTGTTTTTCTTGTGAAATTCTCTATGTGTTTGATGTGTCACATGACCCCCTTTCCATCGAAAATAGTAATGTTGAATCCAAAATGGCGGCTTTGCAGATGGCCGCCATGGGCGTCACCCGGCCTCAAAGGTTTCTCCCCTTCCATGTGATATCAGCAACCATTTACATCTTATCAGGATGTATTCATACTTATGGCCCGCCCTGTAGTGTGTTTGTAGTGTGTGTGTTTTTTTTTTAAAGCTATAATGCGCTCGAGGTTGTGTATTATTGTGAATGAGTCACGGGAAAGATGTGTAACACTACAATGCGTTGCGTTGGGCCTAACAACACCTGTTTCCTGTGATTTATTTACATTATTGTCGCCCTCTCGCACCTTATTGGCCCATGACCCTGCGCTCATGACTGTGGCATCATCTTCGTTAAAGATCACAGGGTTTGGAACCATCTGTCATGGACCCGCCGTTACACACTTTACTGTGTTTACGTTTCTGGAGCCGCACACATGTGACTCATTCATCTGATGCTGTTAATGAGGAAGCCACATGGCGGCGGTACGCGGTGCTGACAGGCCTCGAGGCTCGTTATGGAATACGACTCGACCAAAACGGATCACGTTGCGAACGCTAAAAACACACCTGTGTAACGAGAAGCCGAGGACCAATCAACCCAGAGTTTATACTTCACACGCCACAGACGGCAGCTCACGTCGTTTGTGAGGTCAGACACCGATGAAGATCTGACTCTGTGTGTCCTGTAGGTGGGGTGGAGGTCAGGGTTCATAGCCCCGCCTTCGTGCACCGTGACACACGGGAACAGGAACATTTTCCCAATCATCCCAAGGCCTCCAATCATCCAAAGTTTCGGATTCGGTGTTTAGTTTCAGAAGCAGCGGTTGTCGTGACGTCGGCGTGCGTCTGAACGTGAGGGTGCGCGGGTTAATTAAGGTGCGCTGTGTTTTTCACTTTGCAGGAAGCAAAGCAAACAGTGGTCTTCAGTAATTGGATCAGATCTGACTTCATCAGGCCGTTAAAACCCGAGCAAACAGGATCTTGGCTGGGATCAGGTACGTACGGCTCCCCGGGGCACGGCGGTAAACATGCGCCGGACTGATAAATGATGATTCCCTCTAATAACTGCGCACGTGAGCATCGAGGCGCCGCCTTAACCACAACTATGTATTTCTCCTCGGATATTATGAAGAGCAGACACCAAAGCACAACACAAACCACCGGCGGCTGAACTGCCGGGACACGTCCCAAAATCATCCCTTCATCCTCTCAGCGTCTGACAGAATGAGGGAACGAGGCTCAGGCCGAGCGCAAAACAACGAGAGAGAGAGAGAGAGAGAGAGACAGAGAGAGAGAGAGAATGTCAGACAGCGATCCGAGTCCAACACCGCCGTTCATTACTGAATATAAAGTAGAACCACAGAGGATGAAAAATTATATTATTGTGAGGCTTTATAGTAGTCATGGCAACCGTAGTTTATGATGGATTATAGTAGTTGTGGCAACCGTAATAATTATAGTAGTCATGGCAACCACAGTGTATAAAGGATTATTGTTAATTCTTGTGCTTTAATGAAATAATCTTTATTGTTTTGCTGTATTTTTGTAATAAACTGCTGGATTCATATTTTTAATTTAATCTCAATGGATTAAAATTACAGACACTCCTTAGTGTCCATGGATTAGTTCCATGTGTTCGTCTCTGTGTCGGTTCCTGACTGTGGATTCGGTTCCCGAGTGTGGGTTCGGTTCCCGACAGTGGGTTCGGTTTTGGACTGTGGGTTCGGTTCCCGACTGCGGGTTCGGTTCCCGATTGTGGGGCCGGTTCCCAATTGCGGGTTCGTTTCCCGACTGTGGGGGCCGGTTCCCAACTGCGGGGCCGGTTCCTGTCTGTGGGTTCGGTTCCCGACTGTGGGGGCCGGTTCCTGTCTGTGGGTTTGGTTCCTGACAGTAGTGTCAGTTTTGGACTGTGGGCTCGGTTCCCGACTGCGGGGCCGGTTCCCGACTGCGGGTTCGGTTCCCGACTGCGGGTTTGGTTCCCGACTGCGGGTTTGGTTCCCGACTGCAGGGCCGGTTCCCGTCTGTGGGGACTGGTTCCTGACAGTGGAGGCCGGTTCCACAGATACCACAGCAGTGATGAAACCCGTGTTATAAAACAGCTCTCACACCATAAAACAGCATCAGAACCAGGTTGCCCTCCTGTATCCTGGAATGTGCTGAGTGACGGGATAGTCTCGGGGGCGGGGCAGATTGCAGCACGGAGCCAAAAACGTAGTGTAGACGGGTCGTTGGGTCGGTGTGTGGTGTATACGGGTCTGTTTCTCATTTACCTGATGGCGTTAATTATACAGATGAGCGTCATACTCAGCTCATGTGGGGGGTGGGGTGGGGTGGGGGGTGTTGGGTAGTTAAATCATGGCATCCTGGGGCAGTTAAACCGCGGGGCTGATGGTTAAATGTGGAGTATGGGTGGTTCCACTTACTGACTCTGGACCTGGACCGGTTCACCTGCTCACCGAGTGCCTTCGCCTCTGCAAACCTGCAACACACACACACACACACACACAACACAAGAACCTCTCTGTGAACACACGTGACTTGTCTGAATCACATGTCCAGGTACAGATAGTAACATGTTGGGGAAGGCCCTTTTCTCCTGTAAAAAAACACTGATTTGTGTATTTGTGACCCAAAAATCGTACCCCTTGCTCAGAACCTCATGTGGTCGTGGGTGGTACAGTGGGACGGTGGGACGGCACTATTTACAAAAAGCAAGAAAGTCCTGGGTTTGATTTCCCGGAAGGTCAGAAGTTTGCATGTTCTTGTGGATCCCACAGGTCAGGAACGTGCTCCTAGATGTGAGGAACTTGTTCCCCTGAACCCATGAATCTTGCTAGTACCCCACCTGTTACCTGAGTGCTGGGACAGGCTCCAGCACCCCAATCTACCAGGTAAATAAATTAATAAATAAGTAAATGACCTGAGTTTCAGCAAAGCCTTGTTGTCCTTGATGGTCAGATCGTCCTCATGTTCACCTTGAAACATCTCGAATGCTTCCTGGCGTCCCAATGACATCACAGCTCCTGCAGAGAGAGAACCCAAACCAGGTGACGTTTAAAACGATGCACAGCGAGGTTCTGATGCGACGATAAAGATTCAAGGAGGCTTTCTTGTCATTTTCATCAGATGTTGCATGTTATAAAAACAAAATTATGTGGAAATAATTAACAGATCGGACTCCACGCTGGATCTCAGACAGTACCAAGCTGGCCAAGTACGTCTTCAGACCCAAACCCAATTAACTTCAGGGGTGTTCTCACTTTTGTTGCCGATGGTTTAGACACTAATGACTTGTACTTGCCCTGTACTTACACTGTTCTATAAGCTGCACAGTACAAAAATCTACTTACATCTCTGCAGAAATGTGAGTCGTGTACTCAGTTTTGTGATGCACTGTAAAGCTTAAGGTGTAATTGGCATAGGTATGTTTAGATGTGGGTGTGGGTATAGATGTGGTATATGTCCTTTTGTCCTTACAGTGCACTTCCTGTTTAATTCTATATAAAGCGTTAAGTGAACGTTGTTAACGTCGTTTGCGTCGTCAGCATCAGGGTTTAATTTAATCTGAGGTTTTGATTCAGAGGAATGTCTCCATCCGACTCTGGATCCTGGCACCGTTTACGGTTCTGTACTTGCCCTTGGCGTAGAAATCCAGATGCACTGCCATTTCTTGTCCCAGATTTCCAGACTGTGGACTTTCCCCATGAGCGCCTCCTGCTGTCATCCGAGCACAGTTACCCTGTGAGTCTCGTGACTGATCAGAGCGTTCTGGAACCCGTTCTCCATTATTTTTAGAATTATTCTGATTGAAAGCAGAGGAGCCCGGCGTCCTGACGTGGACTGCGCATCGGGCCAGGAACAATTTCCCAACAGCGTTTAGGAAACCGCCTCATCTTTACTCAATCTCTGCGTTCCTGGAATACTCATGACATCAGACCTTCCACATGGTTGTGGTTCCTCAGCAATCTGAAAAACTGAGATCAGAGACGTCATCGGGGAGCTGAGGGTCCTCACAAAACGTACAGATATGGAGACACAGTGTCGTATGTATGGGATCCGTTCCTATCACAGATAAGGCAGCGTCTGTTAAAGGACATGAAACGTTGCCACAACGTTCTAAATATATAAAGATCTTAACACGTGTATTTTTGCGTCCACCGTATTTCTGTACACTGTGACACCAGCGCAGGAATAAGGACCTCAAAACACCAAAGTGGCTTCCATGTGAAGGTCACTCTTAAGTTTAACCCTGCAGGGTCCAGACCTGCAATTATCCCTCCACAACCCGACGGCGCGCACGCACGCTACACCCAGATAAGAACAGCCGTGTGGAACAGCCGTGTGGAACTATGGACCGGTTCTCATCCTCTGAAGTCCAGACTACAGGGACAGGTGGCTCGTCCACCTGCAGGATGGTGGTGCAGCAGCATCCACACAGGGTTTACAGACTGAGTGAGCAGGACCTATGCCGTTGTAGCCCATCTGACTCAGGAACGGCCTGCTGGACTGAGAGCTGAACTGCATCCTGGTATCGGTTATGATGACGTGTGTAGGGCTCTGAAACCCCAGCACCAAAATAAAATCCCCTAAATCTGTTTAGGGTGCGCCCAGTTTCCCAAAATGACAGTGTAGCACAGGCAGCTGGCCGAAGCCCCGGAGGCATCCAGCAACTACACCTCCTCAGACCCAGCAGTATGGCAGCAATTACAGCGGGTCACTCCGTCAGGATCGTAAGGTTCTTATTAAAGTCGGGGACACAGAGGAACCGGGTCGTGGACTCCTGCAGTGTTGCTGCATCTGTAATTCGGAGAAGACCGTTTGAAGAATGTAACTGGGACAGGATCCAGTATTCCTCACACCAATGACTTTTATTAATACACTGCTGCATCCGCGTGGACAAACGGACGCCGTTTGGGAGAACACGCAGCACCGAGGGCGTGGGGACGGTACCTGGTGCAGAAAAGAAAACCAGACCGTGTGGAGAACAGAAGTTTGAAGTCGTTACAGCAACTAAAATTCAGAGTTAATAAATCTCGTTCCTGCTTCCGTCCTCAACGCGTCCAGCTGCTTGACAATGGAAGATGGAAGAGGAACAAGAAATGGAGTGGGCAAAGCAGGCGCCTGGTATGAGAACATAAGGAAAACATACAAAATGTACATAGGAAGGCCTCCTTGTCTGCTCTGTCTTTGTGCTGTGAGGTGACAGCGCTAATCACTGCTCCATCATACTGTCCTGTTATCAAAGACAATGGAATCAGTACTCTCTATAGTACAGTAAAATATAGTATCACATTATACAGTATAGTAAAGTGTAGTACTGTAGTGTAGTACAGTAAAGTGTAGAACTGTATAGTACAGTACAATATAGTGAAGTGTAGTACTGTAGTGTGTAGTACAGTATAGTGTAGAACTGTATAGTAAAGTGAAATACTGTTTAGTATAGTGCAGTATAGTAAAGTTTCACACTGATTAGTATAGTACACTATAGTAACATATAGTAAAGTGTAGTATAGTACAGTATAGTAAAGAGTAGTAGGGTATAGTACAGTGAAGTGTAGAACTTGTTTAGTACTGTTTAGTATGGTACAGCATAGTAAGGTGTAGTATAGTGCAGTATAGTAAAGTGTACCATTGCTTAGTATACAGTACAGTATAGTAAAGTGTAGTAGTCTATAGCACAGTACAGTAAAGTGTAGTGAATTAAGGTACTGTAACTTGTAGAACAGTAAAGTGTACAACTGTATAGTACAGTACAGTACAGTGTAGTACACCTGTGATAAGGCAGTAGGGTACTTGGCGTATACTGCTAAGTGGACTAAGCACATATTTGTGGCTACCTCGTGTAGGTGTTGATCCAGGTCTAACGCCGCAGCGCTGTGGTGGAGGTGGGGGGCGATCGCGAGGGGGAAGCGCGCCGGAGTGCGCAGCGTGGCGACGGCAGTGATCGGTGCATTAGTCAGATGAGGGACGGAGGACAAATCTGTCTGTAACATGGAAACTGTGAACCCTGCGATGAACGAGGCCTCGGCTCCACCACCAGACCAGCAGCTCCATCCGGACAAAAACCCAGCGCTGCAGCATCGTTAGATCCTAATCACAGCAGAATGCTAACCATCTGCTGAAGCATTTTCCGCCGTGTAAATCTCCATCCCTCGCTGTGTCTCTGAGAATCTCATTTCAGGATATTCGCCTGCGAGCGGCGTCCGCCAGCAAACGCCACTGTAGGTTTCTGGAGGTTCCAAGCCTTGACATCGAGTCAACAAGATTCTGCAGCGTTAGCAACATGGCAGATTCCTACGCCTCCGCGGCCAACGCGGCGTCCTCAGTGTGGAACGGACCTCGGCCGTCCACTACGATGGATGTCGTTCGAACGCTCGGCCCGGTGCATATTTGTTGGGGTTCATACCAGGTCAAGCTCTTCGGTCCCCTCCTGCGGGGGGTGGGGGGGTATATTTGGCCAGGTTCGCTCCACTATTATTTATGAGTGTGTGTGTGTTTTTGGAAACCAGAGAGAAATATATCTCAGACGTGTTGATCTCTTTCAAAACAAACCGCCATCACCGTCACGCCGCTGTTCAAAATATACGGTCCGACTTCATTACGGCACACGGACAGAAATATGTGGACAGCTGTTCTCTCAGTTCCCTGGTTATCGTTGCAGAATAAACAAATATTTATTAATTTAATAAACGATCAGTGGATAAAAGTATACAGACACCTGCACATTACGCCATCCCTTTGTGGGAGGGCTTTCTACAGGATGTAATGTAAAACATAAGGGGTGGAGCTAATAAGCGGAGTTTACAGAAATTTTATATTAATAAAACTCACAGGTGGCACGGTGGCTTAAAGGTTAGCACATTCGCCTCTCAGCGCTGGGGATTTCCGGTTCAAATCCCAATCTTTGTGGAGTTTGCATGTCCTCCCCGTGTCTGCGTGGGTTTCCTCCCACATTCCAAAACCATGAAGGTAAATTGAATGCTCTAAATTGCCCTCTATAGTGTGTGTGTGAGTGTGTACCCAGTGATAGATTGGCGCCCAAAACGTTCTCTCCTGAGTGGTTATGGGGAACCCAGCCGCCCCCCACCCCCCGCAACCCTCATAAAGGAATAAGTGGAAGATAATAAATGAATGAATGAATAAAACTCACATCCCAGTTTGATGAGTGACTGATTCTCCACTAACTACAACCTGGACTTCATCCAAACATGTGTTTGTTTTTTAACAGCCTCCTCGTTCAGAACGTGCAATTACACGCACCGGTCCGATTACCGAGCCGGGCATCATTAGGCAAAAATGTCCAGAGTGGGTCGGGCTGATGGAGGGCCTGCGGTGGAGCAGGCGGGAGCGGCGGCGTGGTTCGTGAGCTGTGCTGGCTCGCGCCGGAGCCCCGGAGTCACGATCACAATCACCGTAATTATCAGGGCTTTCACGTTGTTGTTCGGCCTCCGCTACGAAACCATGCTGAGCGCCGGCCTCGGCCAAACACATGGAAGTTGATGGAGGATGTGTCTTGGGATCTGGCGCGCTTGCAGGATCTTAGGCCAGGCGGTAGCTTCGGGGGAAAGACTGTACGGGTGAGTGAGGAAAAGCTTCTGGGCTGAAATCCTAAACGGGATCACGTCTCACAGTAGTCAAAACATTTGCCTACAACTTCATGTGGAAGTAATTCACAGAGACGGAGGTCAGCGTTATTAGAAAACGTTTCATACACGTGGACTGGAGTTATTAATGAGGTCACCATGGAGCCTCGGTCACAAGATATACTCAGTTCTTGAAGCTACTGGAAGATTGGTGGAGGTTCTACTTTTGTACCAGATTTGTATATTAAAATAATTACACAACAGCTACAAATACCTCTTCGATGTGACCCCTACAACACAAAACCATACCTCAGGTGGAACCCATCTCCAACCCCCATATTGGTTTGTTGGTTGCCTGTATCATCCTGAACTCAACTCTACTGATCATCTATTAGAAGAACTGGAATGTTCATTGCATGCCGAGCTGCAACAGTGACCTCTACTGGCTGAACTGTACTGTTCTAGGTGTTGTCAGTTGAGGCTGAGAACGCTGGATCTGCTGCGGAACTCCAACACTGGGTTGGTGTGTGCAAGAATCTCTTTTTAGGGCCTTGATGTTTCCTCAGGAACACGAAAGGAACGTTTAGAAGATTGTGACTATGAGTGTGTGGTTAGTGTTGAGCGCTCAGTCTAAAGAATGGGATTTACTCACCAACTGGTCGCTTCAGCACGTCCTCACAGGCTCCATTCTTCTCCTCAGAGGGAGGGCAGGAGGACGAGGACTGCAGAGAGCTTTGGGAGAAGTTCTTTAACTGAGCGTTAGCTTCTTGGACCTTCTTCTTCTCCTTCTTCAGCATGCTGACCAGTATACCTGAGGGGTCTGGTTAAGGAGCCTTTTGTTTAGCACCTTCAGCAGGTTGCTGCAAAAAGCAGAATCCTTTCCGAAGTCTGCAGAACGGCCAGCAACCAGAAGTAAAGTGGATGTCTAATGAAACATGGACTACATCTCAGGTCTCTACCACCCAACCTCCTTTCATCTCTTTTTTTAGGGAACCGGCCTCCAAAATCTGGAGGAACGCTCTTTTAGAGAAGCCGTTAGGTCACCTCAGTGAATGTCCATCAGGTCCTCATCCCGCTCAGTGATGGTCACAGAAGCTGAGGGTTCCATCGTGTGGTGGTTCTGATAAACTCAACATTAACGTTCCTCGCTTAAACACAGCTGCATCTTGTCAGCACGATAACCTCATGTTTACTCTGGAGGTAGATGTCGCCGCCTGAGTTTTCCACACCAACGTGCGGCGCTGTAACGACACGAGACGATGCGGTCGACAAGCTAATTTCCCTCAAAGCCCCAAAAATGTGAAACTTCACCCTTAAACAAGCAAAATGATGGTTAACTGGGTCTAAAAACTTTCAACAGGAAGGAGATGTAATGCTGGAATTCGACGTCGCGCAGATTATTTACACATTAATCACACGCTAGGCTTTTATAATTTATGGCTTTAATTCATGAAACGCTTTTCTTTATTCCGTTCATTATTTTTCTCTGAAACTCAGACATCCCATATTGCTTTTTGAGGTTGTGCAGAGGGAACGGGTTTGGCTGGAATACAGGGGCACAGATGCCCTCCCTCTCAGAGACGGTCATATTCTGACCTATCGACTTAAAGGGAACATTACAAACCTAAAAATATAGGGTTAGGGTGGGGGCGGGGGAACAGTTTGGGTTTGATGGAACAGTTTGGGGAAGGTCTTTTTCTATTAAGAGGTCCATAAAGACATATTGGGGTGAGTTTGGTGTAGATGGAACTTAACTGACCCACACAGACTCCTGACCTCATCCTCATCCGGTACCCTCGGGATGAACTGGAACTGAGACTGTGAGCCAGGCCCGCTTGTTCTGCATCGGTGTCTGACCTCACAGATCATCTATGTTTCTTGATCCAATGGTTTAATTCTCGACATTTTCTAATCCGTTTTTTGGTAGAACCATTGAAGCTTATTGAAGTATTCTGGTTTTGTCTCACTTGAACGTGAACCAAAGTCGGCGCCGTGGCATAGAGATTAGCGCATCCACCCCTCGGCGCTGGGAATCCAGATTGAAATCTCAATCTGCTTGGAGTTTCCATGTCCTCCCCATGTTCCCTATATAGAGTATGTGAGTAAGTGTGTGCCCAGTGATCGATTGGTGCCCAGTGATCGATTGGCACCCTGTCCTGGGTGTGTCCACCCAGAGACCACAACATTCTGTCCTGGATGGGCATGGGAGTCCCCAAC
>JAOUQT010306288.1:0-15460 GCA_025769995.1 Xyliphius kryptos | reverse complement strand
GGAAGAAACCTTGGGAGGACCAAGGCTCAGTGGGGGACTCATCCTCCTTGAGCGGCCAGGCAGCATCAGAGTAGAATGACTCATCACCTTAATTTTTTATTAAAAGAAGAAAAAGTTAGTCTTACTCAAACTAATTTCTAATTATTATTATCATTTATTGTTATATTCTGAATGTATAACCTTTTGCAAATGCGAGATAAGATAATTAAAGTGAATTACAACCATATTTTTCCAATGTGAAAAAATATAGTCTGGTCTTGTCTTAAACCTGGACACTTCTGGTTTTGAACTAGACTACTAAAAGTCTTAAATTAGACTTAATGTGTCCAGATATTGTTCTTGACTTATGATTTGGAACTTAGTTGTTTTAAAGAGTACCAATTTTAAGAAATTATGCACTTGGGCAAACTCTAGGTAAAAACTTTAAGTTTTAGCAAACAAAGATGAGGGTATACTGTTGTGGTTGAAAGTCAATATATGTTTAAGCAGTGCTCAGTTCTCCCTAATATTTCTGAAGTCTTATATTAGTAGAAATGTCATTGTGCTCATCATCATGACCACAATGATTATTGAGTACATGTTGAAAGACTTTTTGAGTAGCAAATCAATCGACAGATGACAGTTTAGTCAATCTGCAGCAAGAGTGAGTGAAGGCAATTACCTCTTTTAGATAAAAAAAGGAAATAGAAGGTAAAACCGGGACTTGGGAATAGTAGGTTTGCAGCTGATATCTGATTTATATTCATAGAACAATCCTTAATACAAGGTCGCTTCTAGTCAAAAACAACACTGTTCTTCACTTATTCTGCCCACACCTCAGAGGTATATGACTAATGTTTTGGTTTTATTTCACATTTGTCCTGAGGATTTATGATCGGAAATATGTAACTGGCTTTTCCAGATAAATTTGTGACGTTGGCTAAAACTTGTTTATTCATCCCTACTTTATCTGTTAACTATAAACTCCTGATCAAAATCTTAAAAAAATTGCAGTTAAAACATTGCAAAGCATTTTGCACTATTGGATTTTAAGAAGGTTCTAAGAAGAGCTCACAATGCTAAAAGAGAAAATCGATGCAAGAGAAAAAAACTTTTGAGCAGGAAATGTTATGGTGGTTGTTGGCACCAGTAATGGCCTTAATTTGGGTAGAGGATCGTCCCGTGTGACGTACAGCCAATTGGATTCTGTGGCTCAGCGCTGGTGAATTTATTTTTGGTCTACCACTTGACTTTTTAGCTTCATAACCCTTAGGATCATTTAAAAAATGCAAAATGATAGTCCAATTACTGATAATTACTGCATCCAAACTCAGCAGCAATGACATGTTGTGAAAGGCCTTGCTTTATGCAGCTCAACAATCCTGCCACGTACAAAATCAGTGAGCTTTTTTGCTTTAGCCATCAGGAGTTCCTGACAGTGTAAATACTTGAAAGAAAATGGCATGGAATCCAAATTTTGGGCTGCGGCTTAGAACACTGTAAATCTGCTTTGGGAAAATATCCTATTGTAAAAAGTGCTATATAAATAAATACACTTAAAGTTATATAATTTAAAAATTACTGTGGGGGGAAATAATTATTTTATAGACCCATATGGATAAATATGGACTGATCGCTATACAATCTGTACTTAAAACACTTGGCCAGGTTTAATATGCGAGTTCATTGCTGTGACGACCCCTGGATAATAAAGGGTATGAAGCCGAAAGGAGAAGAAGAATATCCCTTTGAATGACTTCCAAGTATTTTTTTCTCTCGCTCCTACCAGTAGCTTTTTAAACTCATTGTCGTTCATGGGGTGTCACGTGTTGTTAACCAAACACAATGCCTTTTTTTATATCTTGGCATCACTTGTCTCAACAACATAACAACAACAACAACAACAACAAGAAAAGTCTCAATTTATTGCGTTGGAGGCAAAACAATCTTTGTTATACACCAATAAACACCGTTAATCTTATTTCTTATTTACCATCAAATGACCATTTAACAGTTTTTTAGCCCTTGCTGACCTAGTTAAATCTGAGATGGTTAAACTCTCTTCATAATAAAAGTCTTTGGTTTGAAACTAATTGAGACTTAAGCAGTAAAGCTAGTTGGACATGTGATTCTGTGTCTACTCACTATAATGCCTTAAAAATCCATCCATCTATTACCTTCCGCTTAATGCTCTATTAGGGTCTCAGTGGGGTTCCCCATGCCCATCCAGGGGAGAACATTTCGGGCGCTGGGCAGATACACCCAGGACAGGGCGCCAATCCATTGCTAGGCACACTTACAAAGCCACATGCACACTATACGGGGCAATACAAAGCATTCAATTTACCTTGAATCCATGTTTCTGGTCTGTGGGAGGAAACCGGAGAACCCAGAGGAAAACCATGCTGGGAAAACATGAAAACACCCAAATCGGGATTTGAACCGGGAATCTCAAGTGCTGAGACGTAAACATGGTAACCACTAAGCAACCATGCTGCCCTGCCTTAAAAATAAAAGCCATCTGAGTGTTGTTTAGGTGCTTTGCTTGAATGTTCTCTTTTCCATTCTCTCTATATAGTAGTTAATATAATTTTTACTTATCAGTATCTAAAGGGTGACAGGTTAACAAGAGGGTATTGTTTTGGGCATGTTGTTAATCAGAGGATTGGCACCACCCCATAATTCAACTACTGCCCTTACACTCAAAGCAAACATGCTTTGTGATGTTTCATTCATGCCCAGAGTAATTACTCAATAGCTATGCAATCTTTAAAACATTCAGGAAGTCTTGGTGTGCCACCTTAGTCAGCATCACAATGTGCCATCTGTTTTGAATTAGTGTTTGTGCACAGACTGTGAGAGATTAGTGACGGGCATCATTTGTCATTTGAATGCCTGTGTGACTGGAAGATTTTTGCATCACTATTGATTCATCTCAATTAAAACAAAACATGTTTTGCTAGGTTTTATTAAAAATGACTATCAATAGTATGAAGACTAATACAACGGTCCGTATCCTAACGTAGATGAGGATTTTGTGTAGAAATGCTTTTAGAACTGTTAAGATCCCAGGTCCTCTGAAGTTACCAATGTGGGTCCTTGAGCAAGACCCTTAATCCTCCTTGCTCCAGGGTTCTGTTTCAACCCTGTGTTCTGATTCCAACCAAAGTTGGGATGTTTGTAAGTCGCTTTGGATAAAAGCGTCTGCTAAATAACTAAATGTAAATGTAAGAGGTATCTATAAAACAAAGGAACTCAATCGAGAGTTTTCTTGATTGGTGAAGATGATAAGTTGAGATAAGCATAGTGTGATTCTTGTTTTAGCTCCATTATGTAATGTTTGTTATGCAGCATGTTTATTCTGTTGTTCAATTAAAATTGAATAATCATTTAAAGAATTTTATTTAATGAGACCGGTGATAGATAAAATTAGTATTAAGTTCTTTCAAAAGCAGAAGAAATGATGAAAAGATAGAAATGTTAGAATGATATCTGCAACTTTTTGTCCTAAATTGTCTCATGCCCCCACGTCAAATTTTTTCCAGAAATATTCCACAGAAGTGTTTATAAAAATCTGATGGCAGCCCATGAATTCCTTGAGAACACCTATGAAACAAAAGCTGGAAGTTTCTCCAGAGTGACTTTTAAATCCAGTCAAGCTCTCTGCTCAGCATCCAGATGTGGTAGACCTTCTACAAGCTGAACTTTTGATGGTTTCATCAGTGTTCTCAGTTGAATACAGGTCGGAGTAAAATTGAACAGCATGTCATTGTATTTTAGCCTGGTATTTAGTTATTGTACCAACTGAGAGGCACAAGTCATTAATTTGTGTTCAGACAGTGATTTTTTTTTAAAGTAAAAAAGGATGAGCTTCCATGTCCTTCAGTAACATAAAAGGAGATCGAACAAAAGAACGATTTAAGAGGTGAGCTTGAAGGTCAACCCCGGGTCTGTTATTTACAGTCACTTTAATCTCTGAAAGTTTTATCTCTATCTCAAAAGACTGGATTGTATTTTCATTTGAAAAAGGAGTAAGATGTAACCTGCTGTCAGAAGACCTTGATCTGACTCTTTCCTACATCCCACTGTTTTAAATCTCTAAAGTCCAGAAAAAATTCAGTATGAGCTTCATACCTGAACAGACTTGATATAAATTGTGAGGGACATTAAGTGGTGATCTGTAAAACCTACATGGTTAATATCACATTTAATAACCCTGCCACAGTACCCCTGAGGAACATAATACCAATCCAGTCTTGCCACACTATTGCTTTTATCCAGGTGTTTTCTCTCAAATGTATTTTCTTTATTCTTGATGAATAAACTTATCATTAATGATGTCTAATAGATATGATAATGAGTGTGGTTCTAGTGAAAAAATCTTACAAATTCATTGTGTATTTTTGTTGGTTTCTTTGGCTTTGGTATTTTAACTTGCATGTAATGACCTTGTTTCTTTTATAAAAAAAACACAAATGAGGAATGCCACTCTATTATGCTTATTTTGTGAAAGCTTACAGCACAGTGGTCACATCCCCAAATTGACCATTCTCAGGCATAAAAACATATTGTAATGTGTCATATCATTTTGGCTTCATCATACAGTTTGAAAAGGCTATTCAAGCACACATTGATGATGGTGAGAGGCTTTTTAAAAAATGTTCTAAATAGTACTAAGAGGGACAGTTACAGTTATACAACCCCATTAGTAAAATGAAGGCTGAGTATTAATGTCAAAATGCAGTGGTGTACCAATCAGATTAAAATGTTTACATTTAGTTATTTAGTAGACGCTTTTATCCAAAGCGACTTACAAGTATCCCAACTTGGTTTGGGACAGAACACAGGGTTGATACAGAACAAAGAGGGTTAAGGGTCTTGTTCAAGGACCCACATTGGTGACTTCAGTGGACCTGGGATTTGATCCCCCAACCTTCTGATTGATAGTCCAACACCCGACCACTGAGCTATTTTAAAAAATAAAATATTTAAAAATAGAACAAAGCAAAAATTTCAAATGTTCACAAATTAATTGTATTTTTTTGCTTAGAATAAAGCCTTTTTATGTGATGTCATAGCATTTTTTAAGTCTTAAAGCCAGGTCATGAACATGATATGAAAATTAATCTCAGAGAAGAAATATCTTTTATATAAGATTGAACAGGGTCTGCCACACTGTAAAACAATGCATGGGCAAAAAATAATAAATGATCCTGAGGTATTGGGTAACAGTACATTAGGGACAAGGCTTAAAATATGTCCATGAATTTTGAGCTCTTGTGTAACAATGCACTAAAAACAACAACTGTATACTGGAATCCCATTAATTCTCCTGAAACAAATGATTAAATACAATACAGAAATGCAAGCTTTAACTCTAACATGAAAAGAAAGAGCACAAGAAAACTTCAGACTTCATTGTCCTCGCCCAGTAATCAAACCCGGGAAAGCTTTGCTATGAGACGAGCACGTTAACTGCTTCACAACATCATGTTAACTGTAACACAACACAACTATAACATCACCGCGGTTTTTTATTGTATTTTTGAGAGAGCCATCGATGGATACACATCAAAAATGACTTTATTGCAGATCTATAGGAAGCATAAGTATGCTTCTCGTTTTGCTGTGGTATGTTGGTGGATCCTGTTGCAGAAGAGCGCTCCTCTTGCAATACCTGTCCAAGCGTAATGCCCTCTTGGCACTTAGGCAGCCGTCAGCCGTGGTGAATGAATTTCGACAGCTGCACAGGCACAGATAGTCACATTGTGCCACGACAGCAAAGAAACCTGCTGGAGCAGGATCCAAAAGAAGATGCGACTAAAATGTGCCTCCCCCACCCCTTTCTCCTGCCTCCTGTCTCTCTCACTGACCCAAGATGTGTCAAGGCCCTTGTTACTTTGCTGCACGGTCATGTCAACAGCATCTGCTAACGATCTGTTCACAATTAGTCAGCTACTCAGGATGCTTCAGTCAGGTCACACCTGTTCATTCTGCAAGTACAGAAGGCAGCATTCTGGCATATGTCCCATGTTTAAAGCAATGTCCTCTGATTTAAACTTGAAGACATATTGTATCTTCCCAGAGAATTAAAACCATGCTGGTTTTAATTTATTAGCATAAGTCGGATGTTATCTTGCATTAGCTCATAATATGGATTAAAAAAAATAAACCCCAGCTGATTCATTTTGCTTTAAATGCTAAGATAACATGATTAGTCTTTTAAAAAAATAAATAAAAAGCATAATCTTTAGAAGAAAAGCTTAATGTCAATAGAAGCAAGCAGCTAATGTAATGTAATGTAATATATGATATAATAGTCTCTTTTATTTAGTAGAATTAAATTGTATTTATAAACTCACAAATAGAAATTCAAGGATTATAATTATATTGATTCAAAACTGCAGCCCGACTTGTGTTCATATCAGGTCCGCTAGGCGCACCTGCCCTATGTGTGTGCCTTTTTCATGTTTTAGTTAATTAACTGTTTCATGTTCACTGGTTCTCAGTCTGTCACATGACAGGGACTTTTATTTTATATACCCTCGCTTTCCGTTTCGTCCCTGTCCGGTATTGTTTATAGTTTATGTTGCGTGTCGGTCGGTTTGGCTATGTACCGTTCCTTTAGCTTCCATGCTAATAAAGCGCACTCTTGTGAATCCTCACCTGGTTACCTGCCCCTTTCAGCTCCCCTCCGTGCGAGCTACCTGTTTCCTCTACCGGCACACAGACGTAACACATTGTGACATCAATTTTATACAGGTATCATGATGACTCATTTTCGGTTTACTCTTTCATTGAGAATTTGGAATTTTCACAAAGACACAAGTCTATAAGAACACTGATGTAGAGGTTTGCAAATTTGCCTTTCTGCACTGGGGGTCTGGGTCAATCCTGATCTGGGTGGAGTGATCAGTGTTTTTTCCATGCTAATGTGCATTTTTTCCAGGTTCCAAATTGCCCCCATATATTGTGTCTGTATGAGTGAGTGTGTGTCAAGAAATAGATTGATGTCCTGACTTTTTTTTTTTTTTTACATTTTGATAAAAGTGAAAAACTTTTTATTTTAACCAAAAAGATCTAGTTTTCTCTCATAACAAAACCATTTTTTTTACCATGTAATGTAACAATCACATACCGATTATCACTAATTGCCTACAGTTAAGAATAAAGAACTATATATGCGCAATGAGCTTGTATAAATATATCAAGTGTTCTCTACACAATTATTGCCTTTTTGCTTACCTACATGTACTTTGACATACAGTGCTGCAAACTCACCAGTAGCTTTTTGAAGTAGCTATTTACTGTCCTAAAAGTTGCTAGTAGACACTAAATGACATCATTGCCTAATTTGCATGTTATGGGGAAACATGGGCTGCATTCGGCACTAGTAATGGCCTTAATTTAGATAAAAGAATCGTCCCGTGTCTTGACGGACGGCAGAATTCTGCTGCTCCTCGCTGGTGTAATTTATTTGGGTCTGCCACTTGTCTTTTTTGTTGCATAACCCTCAGGAGCTTTAAAATATGCAAAATTGACTGTGACTGCGTCCAACCTCACGATTGTACAAGGCCTTGCTTATGCAGCACAACAATCCTACCCTGTTCAAATTCAGAGAGGTTTTTTGTAATCAGAAGGTTTTGACAGTGTATATTTGCCAGAACTTACCATGGAATCCATATTTTTGCACAAACTTTGGCTTTTAGAGGCTATGGTCTTAAACTTTTGATTAGCTGAAAAAAATCATGTTTGGGTGTTAATGCAGTTAATGTGTTAAAATCAGCTGCTCAAAAGTTTTTGTCTCTTGTGCCACTTTCTTCTTTTAGCATTGTGAACCTTCTTAAAATCTAATAGGGCAAAATGTAAATTCCTGATTTTTTTTTTTAAGATTTAAATCTTAAGATTTTTATCAGGAGTGTATTTACATGCCTCTTTGCAAATAGGGGCGAGGTCATCGGCAGATTTGGGCATGCACAGTTCTTTTGGAGAGTGGTCATGGAGCTTTGTAGGTCTGCTCTGATGCTGGGAACTGGGTGTGTGTTGTGGAACAGGGCTCACGGCAGAACCCACTTCTCACTGAGGACAGTAACTAAACAACATGTGCTCAGAGTGTCCAGAAGTGTTCAATAACACCAGAAAATTCACTAGATTTGTCACACGTCGCTTTTTGAAAAAACACAAAAGGGTCTGAAAAATCACTAAATATAGCGACATATTATTTAATACTGTTTTGGCTAAGCCCTACTCCCACTGAACCTCTTGGTAATAGTTTACTGACAATTCATTGAAAGGTTTTTTATGTAAAGATCTTAAATGTCTGAGAGTTAACTATAAAGTTTATTAATAAATCATTGAGTACATTAAGGTAATCTGATGTTGCAAAGAACTTATAAAAGGGTATAAAAGTAAAAGCAAGTCTCCTAAACATATAATTTAAATATGTTTTAATGTCACATGTACAACAAAAGTTTTCCTTTCATCCATCAGTTAAATCTTGCTTTTTTGCAATAGTACGTTGTCATGAAGCAACTTTACAATGTCCCAAGCCTGAATCTCCAAAGAGAAAGCTGAAGCGACAGTGACAAGAAAAACTCTCTGGTGTTGTTGCTTTTTAACGAGAAAATTAGCACTTAATGTCCTTAATGAGTCTTTTCATTTTAGCCTTGTGTTCTGTTCACTTGATATAATTTTTTTTTAACAAAGTTAATTGCTTTTTTCAGATATTCTTTTCTTTTTCTTTTGGAACATTAATTGCGATACTTCTTAAACGCACAGTTGTTGACTGGCCAGCTAACTCGCCAGACCTAAACCCAATTGAGAATCTATGGGGTATTCCCAAGTGGAAAATGGGGGCACCAGCCCCAACAACAAAGAAGAGCTGACAGCAAGCGTCAAGGAAATATGAGCTTTCATTACTCCCAGGAACTGTGATGGCATGGGCATCAAACCAGATTTTGGTGCTTCTAGTGGCATGGGCGGGGACCAGATCCTGCTGTGGAAGATGAAATCTGCATCTGCATCTCCTCAGCAAAAGGAATTGTGAAGTCCTTTAAAATCTTCTGGTTGACTGTTGCGGTTACCTTGAATTTAAGAAAGCGGAGTTTACCAACACCTGCTTCGGCCGTTGCACCCCAAATTATAACTGACTGTGGAGATTTCACACTGAACCTCAAGCAGTTTGGATTCTGCCAATTGCCTCTACTGTTCAGTAAATGAATAATGTGTCAAACTTAGTTAAAAAAAAACCATGCGCTGTAATGTTTTATGTTTTTAACTAGAAGCCAAAATTTTGTAAAAATAAATAAATGAATACTTGAAATTGTTGAAATTGTGAGCCCTGAATCTAAACTATGAAAATGTAACCTTTTTATTGGAATTTTGGAAATTATTCAACTTTTCCTTGATATGTTTTTAGAAGGGTCTGCATATAGCCTGTTTTACTATTCTACTCGAATGCAACACTCAAAATCTCCAAAAAATTATAACCAAATATACTAAGCATTCTAGCTTTGTACTGAGGATTTAATTAGCATTTTTATTATTGAATAATGACGGCACAGTGGCTTAGTGGTTAGCACATTCGCCTCTCAGCACTGGGGATTCCCAGTTTAAATCCCTATCTGGGTGGAGTTTGCATGTTCTCCCCGTGTCTGCGTTGTTTTCCTCCTGGTTCTCCGGTTTCCTACCACATTCCAAAAACATGAAGGTAAAATTGAATGGTCTGAATTGCCCTGTATAGTGTGTTTGTGACTGTGTTAGTGAGTATGTACCCAGCGATGGATTGGCGCCCTGTCCTGGGTGTATCTGCCCAGCGCCCGAGACGTTCTTCCCTGGATGTGCATGGGGAACCCCCCAGCGACCCTCATAAAGGAATAAACGGAAGATAATGAATGAATGAATGTTCTTTGATGATCAGGATCCTCACAGAAGAGGTTTTAGTGTGGTGCAGTGATACTGACATGGTGGTGGTGTGTTGGTGTGTGCTGTGCTGGATCGAGTCCAATCAGAACATACAGGTGTCTGATCCACTCGTACCATCATGCACCACCCTAATAATACCTGATCTGTGGGGGTTCTGATCATCAGAGAACAGAGTAAAGGAAACTACCGAAGTATGTAGAGAAACAGATGAATTACAGAATGGAATGGTCCCTAATAAAATGGTCAGTAAGTGTAAGAAAAATGTCCTCATCTTAATGTGGGCACAAGTTCTTCATAAAGACTTTTTTTCAGAACCCCCCTGTTTGAGGACAGAAACTAAAGAAAACACGTGTCTCTCCAAAATCTTCAATAAATCCAGATTTAGAAAAAGTCACTAAATTTGTCAGTCGTTTTTTTTTAACGAATATCGCGACAAAGTTGCTAAGTTGGCAGCTGGCTGAAACATGGTTATGTCAAGAGTTAATTTCATTAAATTCTACTGAAATACTTTAAAGTACGCAGTTCTTACACATGCAAAGCATTGGTGAATGTTAAGCCTAAGAGTGTATAAGTGTAAAAGTTGGTCTTTGTCCTTCTGTGAAAGAATCATCCTCGATATGTGTTTGTAGAGCTTTTTAATATTAAATATTTCTTGCTGGTATAATTGAAAGAGGGGATAATCATTCTGTTTATAGTATATTTTATACTGAGTTTTTTTGTTCTATAGTGAAAGACATTAAAACCTGTCAGGCACCTATCTAAAAAAAAATTACTTATCTTATAAAATAGCATTCTATTTATTTTGTGGAATACATTGTGCTGCATTAATCTTCCTTAATTGCAAGAAACATAGTAGTGAGATTGTGGACATGAAAGAGTAGCTGCAGGCTAGTCTGCCAACCGCAATGTTAGTTTATGTTTGCCGACAAAAATCTGTTGGTTAATATATTTTACTTATGAGTAAATGGAAAACTGTTGCTTCGTCTAATAAAATTCATTTCTACATACATTATCAAACCCTTATTTCAGTTTGAATACTCAGAAAAATTTTGACGCTTCTGTCGAATGCACAAATATAGAAAGCTTCTTTCCTAAATTTTTGTGCATGCTCCCAAAGGTTGTTGACTTTGTAGTAAACCGCTTTACTCTCTCATCGAAATCCCTCTTTGGCTCTGGTTTCCTGTGAGGATGAGAAGTGCTGAGTAGAGGCAGAAAGGCAGATGCTCGAAAGTGCATGCTTAATTGGTTCCATCTCAAAATGTTTTTCTCCAATTAGAGGGCTTGAGCGGGTCCTGCGTATACTGGGGATTTGATAGCTCATTTAGCACAGCCATCTCCACACACACGTTCCCTAGACCCCACCTCAATTAATGACAGACGGAGAACAAAGACCAGAAAGCAGTTACATTTTCTTTAAATGCAAAAAGCTACCCGTCTATCACGGCTGAAGACGAATGAATGAATTCTTGTGTTGACCATAGGATTATACATTGCATGAAAAACACTACCAATAATATATTAATGTTTTAGCCAGTTTGTAACTTTCACATTATTCCTAGAGGTCTGTAAACACCAAATCTCTTTAGTGGCCTGATTAAATTTGACTGCATACTAAACACTGGCTGGCCCGCATAATTTGTTTTGATGCATCCTGTGGTGCTCTTTGAACTTGTTATATCTCAATAAACCATCTGCCTTGATCCTTTACTTGGTGTAGCATTTCGTTAAGGCGGCTTTAAAAAAAAAAAAGCATCAGAAGCTGTAGGTGATAGAAAACGATGAACATCAAAAGAAGTTGTTTTGATTGCAGAGAGCTTCTGGCCTGAGGTTTGCATTTAATCAGTATAGGTTATCACATATTTGCCATCCTAGAGCATGCAAAAATAATGATTATTTTCAAACATTGGTAAGAGGAGTTTGACTGCTGGAAAAAGAAAATCACTAGGTGCATTTCGGCTGTATATGGTAAAACAATCATTAATTACAGGGTTTTATTATTTTCAATACCCAGCAGACTGTGAAATAGCAGTGTTTACATGCTATGCATACCAGAAAATAGACATATTTCCAAACAGCTCTAATAAAAACAGCCTAAATTTTATTATAAAACTCTGACGAAAATCAAACTGACATGCAGGATTCAGCCCACACACAATAAGATTAATCAAAATGCATTTTGTTGTTCTGAAAGACAAAAACAATATAGGAAGAGTAGGTCATGCTGTCTATAGCTGATATGAGATTGTTTTATGTTGTGCACTGCAAACTAAAGTGACTACAAAGTAATAAAGTCCTAAAAATATCTATGAAAATGTTATTAGATTTTGCATCATTCAGCTTTCACACCACCTTCTCGTTGATACATACAGTATATGGATGCACTTTAAAGTTCTTCTGTAGTTTACTAGTTAAAATTTATTTGTTTCATTGCATATTTAGTCATTTTATTTGGGTAATGGTCAAATTTCGGACCTATTACTACAAAATCGACAGTCATTATGCCAGCATCACTGCGGTGCTAAGTGCTAATGGGTCCTGAACAAGAACAAAAAATAAAGAACAAGGTAAGAGATTAAGAAATTAAAGAAACTACAGGCTGTATTTGTAGAACTAAATCCTGTAGACGTTCGTTTATGGAACAAATGACGTTTATAAACTACAGTGGACAATAAGTAGAAACAATAAGTTGTTTTAGATCTGTATTTAGATATCCGAGTGTATATAATTATTTTTTTCTGACATTGCATGAATAACATATGAATACTTGGTTCTGGTCATTATGTTTACAGATGTTTACTGGTTCAATTCCCATTCCCACCAAGTACTACACTTGGTGGAAGCCGTATACAAGGCTGCCCACCAGTCTGAACACGTGTGCTCACTTCACTCAGAGTGTGTATATGTGTGTGTGTTCACTGCGGAGATGGGTTAAATGTGGAGAACAAATTTCTCTGTGTGTAAAAGCACAATAAAATAGATTTTGGTCATTTAGCAGACGCTTTTATCCAAAGCGACTTAAAACTTGATGGTTGGGGTCAGAACACAGGGTTACATACACAATCCCTGGAACAATTGAGGTCCAATGGCCTTGCTCAAAGACCCACATTGGTAACTTTAGTGGATTTGAACCCACAACCTTCAGATTGCTAACCCCTGAGCTACTGTACCCTTTACTTTAAAGTATTTATATTCATATGATTTTTTCATTTGGTAAGTTAAACTGTTAAAATGGACAATAAGTGTATAAACAACAAGTTTTAACTAATAACAGTAGGTGTATCTTGCCACACTTTAAAAGACTACAATGGGAGCCAGAATGTAGTCCAGCTACGTATATCTCTGCATACTTTGTTCCATTTACTTTGTTCTCTAATGGACAGGACCACTTCAGAGCAGTTATCATTTGGGTGAAGAATAATTTTTAGAACATTAGTAACACTAACATGGTGGTGATGATAGTAAGTTAGTGTGTGTTGCAGCTAAACAGATCTGAAGCTTGGACATGGCAATGATGCTGGAGTATATAAACACTTATGGCTCACTGAACATTCCTATTGGCAGCGGTTTTCAAATGGCAGAATATTCTGGTTGGACAACTTGTAAAAAACTTCAGGTATTACTGGATTCTGTGAGCAAATCATGACCATTTTTGACGGTTGCTTCGGTTTTAATCGCCATGATGACGTGATGTAGATGTGATTTCCCCCATTATGTTTTTCTTTTGAAGTGAATGCTTTACTTTTTCTATAAAAGTGGTATAAAAGTGGGTCCTGATTTAATGACCATGAGAAATGTGAGTCTTGGGCTAAGACCAGTTGAGAACCCCTGCTCTGTGAAACACATCCACCTTGAACATGTTAAGTAAGAAACAGCAGATCTTCTGCTGTTAAACAGTTTGTGTTAGTAAGTTAAAGAGTTTCATTAAGGTGTTTATTTTCTCCCTCAGGCCGGAAGTCTGATGCACTTATGTCAGCACAACACACTAACACATCCCCCTCATGTTAATGTCACTGCAGTGCTAAAAATGATCGTTCACACAAAAGGGAATGTTGACTATAAAAGAACAGAATTAAAGAGACCAAGAAATTGTCGAAAAGTAATAGATTACAAGGTACAGTCTGTTATTGTGGAACTACAGAGTGCATCTATTTGGTAAATGGAACTGAAACTGCAAGTGTGAAAATAAAGAGATTGACCTGATAAAGTGGTTGGTAGGTGGAATAAAACCGGCTTGTCAGTAATCGACAAATTTTATTTACAGTAAAACATCAAAACAGCCTAATTGAATACTGATCTAATAATTTATTTGTTAGTCGAATGGACAACTTCAGACCACTGCAGGTCAAGCTACTACGGAAGTAATACAGTTGTTGTGAATTATCACTAAGTATAAAATGAGTATTGCTATTAGTCGTAATTACTGAAATTTAATTGAAACTGCTTTTTTCATTGCAGTTTTCATTATCAATACTGAGAAAAAAATTCCCACTGGAACACAGGGAAACGTAGGAACGTGTCTAAGAAATTACAACAAATGTTGTGATCATTCGTTTTTGTCTCAGTGTGAAAAAGAGTTAAGAATGAATGTATTGCGGGATTTTCTTCCTGCGCTATTAAAACAAAGAATTTGCATGATTTTTGAGCAGATGCTGTTCACAGTTTGACATCTCTAGGATGAAATGAGGATTGCATCTTATATATTTTAAATGTTCATTTAAAATATATAAGATGTGTACACATAGTGGATTAGTGGTTACGATGTTCACCTATCAGCGCTTGGGATTCTCTGCTCAAATCCCAATTTGGAGTTTCCATGCTCTCCCCGTGTCTGCATGGGTTTTCTCCAGTTTCCTCCCACATTCCAAAAACATAGATTGAAGGTAATTTGACTGCTCTAAATGGCCCCATATAATCTGTGTGAGTGAGTGTGTGCCCATTGATAGATAGATTGGCGCCCTGTCATGGATGTATCTGCCAAGCCCCCAAAATGTTCTTCCCTGGATGGACACGGGGAACCCCACGCGACCCTAGTAGAGGATTAAGCGTAAGATAATGAATGGACGCTGGGCAGATACAACCAAGAAAGGGCACACACTCACTCACACAGCCACACACACAAACACACGAGTCCTTGTTTTTAGACTGTGGTAGGAAACCGGAGAACCTGGAGGAAACCAACAAGGACACAGGGAGAACATGGAATCTCCACCCAGATCGAAACGGGAATCCCCAGCACTGAGAGGCGAGCATGCTCACCACTAAGCCACCGTGCCGCCCTGAAGTGAAACGTTTGGTTGCAAAAGAAAAATGTACTATTTGAGTCATGAATCAATCCTAACACTGACATTAATGTGATGATGGTATGTTAGGTGTGTTGAGCTGATATAATAAATCAGACACAACTTAAGTCGTTGTCCTCTTTATTAGACTGTGACGCGGTGGCGTTGGGGGGCGTGGCGGAGCCGCGGCGCTGATCAGGAGTGATTGGCGCACCTGAAGCGGCTCTGCCTAAATGACTGTGTGCAACCATATAAGCTGCCGAGAGACAAGCTGCGAG
>JAOUQT010306287.1:0-26574 GCA_025769995.1 Xyliphius kryptos | reverse complement strand
GCTGCACTACCTGAGCAACTTGTGTGGGTTGTAGACACCGCCTCATGCTACCTCTATGGTGAGAGAACTGACAAAAAGAAAAATTGAACAAAACATCAGCCAGAAAGTTTGAGAGCAGAGAAAAGGTGTGTGGTCACCACCTGCAGAAGTACTCCTTTCTAGGGGTTGTCTTATTAAGTGCCTCTCATTTCTACCTTAAGTGCTTCAATTAGAGATTTAAGTACAATCAGATATTTCTGGAGTGTTAAGCAAAGCCCCTTTTGTTTATCATTACTGTAAGATTTTTCAGACAAATTTCTCGATAGTTATTTAAGGTGTAAAATTTATTTAACACTAAAATTCCCTAAAGTGGGTTTACATTGCTTTTCTGGCTCTTGTCCAGCTAATGCAAATGAACAGTTGTGTTCATGTGCAACCCTGTCTTATCTCTAAAGATAAGAATGATAATATGTTTAAAGAGTGGATTGTGATTGCAGCGAATGGTAGCCTGCTGCTGAAGACATGTGTTAAAACCGAACACTAGCATCTTGTTTGCAGAATTATTTCGTGAAGTCCATTAGGCATTTGTCACTTAGTGGAGCAGAGGCCTGCGCTGGGTGTTGGAGGAAGGAAGATAGAAAAAGACAGCTGAGATGTAGCAAGATTACCGAGCACAAGTAAGCGAAAGGAAAGCGCTTTCACAGAGCTGACCCTGAACAGGAAATGTGACTTCCGTAAAGCCTCTTGAAGACTTTGTCGTGAGAGATATATGGCTGCTATGACTCGTTCTCAGGATGCTTTGATGAGAGTCTGTGTATTTATTCAATCTGCATCGTGTTAGTGCCACCGTTTAAGCTAATTAAAAAATAAGGTATCTGAGGTAGCATACAGAAGACGGCAGAGAAGTCGCTTCACATTTACCAAAATGGTTCCAGTTAAGGATGGGTCCGATGCTGACCGACTGCTCGTTCCACCTAAAGAGGCAAGTGCATACTTTTTTTGTATGTAGGGCTGTGGCGGCTTAAAGGCATTTAATATGATGTTGTTATGGCTTCTCATTAGCCAAGACTGTCATATTCCTGTGAAATGTCTAATTATAGACCATTTACTGCACCACCATTTCGTAAATAAGAGCACATATTTTGGACATTGGGAATCAGTTTGGTCCTGACTTTAGGCTCTAGTTTATGTCATACCTGAAGATGACAAAGCTCAAACAAAGCCGTTATGGTTTTTACATTAGGAACTTAGAACTGAAAATCCCAAACCATAACTAACGTCTTTAATATGAGTGAACGAGGAAGTGTTTTAGAGAACTACCACAGCGTTGCTCTAGTATTTGCTAACTCATGTTCCACATTGGCTAATATTTGTCATGTGGAAAAACAGTCATGGCCATTTGGTTCAAATCATTAAACTGATATAATCAGAATAAAAATGCCACATTTATCCAACTTAAGATCCATCTATTCATTATCTTCACTCCTCTACTAGGGTCACGGGGGTGAGGGGGGGGCACCATTCCCGTTCTTGGAAGAACATTTTACCAAACTTAAGATGCACCGGCTAATAAATATTTGCTTTTTAATGTTTATGCTGTGGCATGATGGCTTTGGGGTAAATTGAATGCTCTAATTTGCCCCATATAGTCTGTGTGTGTGAGAGAATGAGTGTGCCCAGCGATACATTGGCATCCTGTCCTAGGTGTATCTGCCCAGCACCAGAGACGTTTTCCCCTGGTTGGGCATAAGGGACCCCACCAGGGGTCTCTAGTACAGGATTAAGCGGAAGATAATGAATAAATGTTTATGCAGGACCCTATTTATCAAAAAGGATTAATGAAAGTAAGAAATAACTACTTTGAATTCCAGGCTTGTGCCATTATCCATTCATCGTGCAACCCTTAAAAAAGGAAACACAAATCCAGTACTGTACTCTATGGGGAAGAGAAAGACACATTTATTAAATCCTTGTTTTGATGAAAAATATAATCTGAGCCAGGGGTTCTCAACTGCTCTTAGGCCGGTACTCACGTTTTCTTATGGTCATTAAGTTGCAATCTACTTTAATCTACTTTTATAGAACACAAAACAATTTTTTTTTTTTGAAAATAACTTTCAAAAACACGTTTAAACATACATATGCATGCAAATTGAATTTAAGAGCAGTGACTTTAAGAAACTGAGAAACCTGTCCATCCTCCATTATCTTCTGCTTAATCCTTTATTTGGGTCATAATGGGGTTCCCCATGCCCATCCAGTGGAGAACATCTCAGGCGGTGGCCAGACACACATCTATCGCTGGGTACATTCACTCACACAGCCACACAGACTACATAGGCAATTTAAAGCAGTCAGTTTACTTTAAATCCATGCTTTTGGACTGTGGGAGGAAACCGGAGAGCACCCAGATCGAGATTCGAACCCAGAAATCCTCAGCGCTGAGAGGTGAAAGCGCTAACCACTAAGCCACCCACTTGCCCAAGTTTAATTTGATCAGCAGGGCTTGTAGCAAATGTAATTAAGTATAAAACATTTTATGTGTTATTTCATATATTTAAATACATTATGCTGCCATGGCATACGTTTTATCACATTTGTTGTAATTGAATGCTCATTTGATCCGGCTAAGGTATGTAATATAAATATGACCCACATGCCTCAGAAATATTTTGACCATTTTTGGCAGACACATGGCACTGCTCAAAAAAATAAAGGGAACACTCAAACAACACAATGTAAAGAGAACATCTGCCTCATTTTAGCCCGTCATATTATTTTCCACTTTGATTTTGAGTATGATTCCAAATCCAGACCTTCATATGATAATAATCTGGATTTATATTTTGATCATTTTTATGTTATATTGTACTCCACACATTCCAGAATCTATTAAATAAAGATTTTCAACCGAAATATTTTATTAATTGAGATCTAGGATGTGTTATTTTAGTGTTCCCTTAATTGATCAGTGTGTATTTGGTCGTTTAGCCAACACTTTTCTCCAAATCAATCCACAAGTATCCCACTTAATAGTTGGGGTCAGATCACAGGGTTACATAAAGAATCATTACAGGGTTACATAATGAGGGTTTAGAATCTTGCTCAAGGACCCACTTCGGAAACTTCAGTGGACCTTGGATTTGAATCCACAACCCTTAGATTTCTAGCTCAACATTCTAACCACTGAGCTATCACTGTTTTGGCTGACATTGGCATCTGGGGGCAATCTGCCCTAATGCCATCAATCTATGCAGCAAGTTGGCCTGATTGGCTGGTATATGAGCCAGATTTGGGCCAGAATCATTTTGCATGGAAGTTAAATATTAAAGTGCTCATAAAGTACAAGTTATATAAAATATTTAATATTAGTAATAAGTGTGAAGGATTGTTCAGGAACTCGTCCAATTTTTGAGTCAAGAGTCTAACAAACTGAATGTCACAAGCCAGAAGAAGTAAGTAAAAATAATCAAAACCCTGCTAATCCCCTTTTGAATGATCTGAATTTCCCCTCTACTCTAAATAAGAGACCGTAGAATAAAAGGCCGTAATTAAGGGACTACATTGTAATATGTACAATTGTATTTCCTTTTGAATTTCTTAAAAGGTTCAGACTTGTGACAAAACCTGCAGACTGTGCAAACTTAAATATAAAATAATAAGTATATTAGTAGTAGTTATATATAGTATATTCTCAGTGAACAGGTCATCATTATCTAGCAGGATTTTTTTTTAAAGCATTAATGTTTAAACCTTTGGTCGCTATTATTACAATGCAAGGCAATCAACTGAAATTATAATTATTTTTCGGCTTGGGACACACAGACTATGGGGAAAATTTAGAGCAGCCAATTTACCTTAGATCCATGTTTGTGGACTCTATTATTATTAAATGTGACCTGAATATACATTTTAACAATCCGTTAATATTTTCTTCTTTGACTTTTATTTTGAGAAGCCATACTCAGCTGGGACAGGATCAACACGAAGAAGACAGGTACTTTAAACTTGAATTTAGGACTATTTCTGAATAATACTATATATAAGGACAATACATTAAAAAATGCATAATAAGCTTTTTAAAAATCTCCATTGGTTATTTGTGTTTATGTATGTTACTTTAGTACTGGAAACTTTAAAGAAAATGATTGAGTTTAAATAGAGCTTATTGTTCATTTACATGGTTTATCTATATTTTTAGAATTCTCCTGCACGCAAGTTGGGCATAACGAGAAAACTGAAGGACAGAAAGGTAAAAACCAAGGCTCGTGTTCGTTGGAATGAAACATTCTAGCAGCTGTATGATATTTTTTCCTTTACTTACAAATTCTCCTTGCACAGAACAAAGCTTTCTAAAAGATCGAAAGTTGTTACAGCTGCAAAGACAGCAACAACTTAAAATGAAATGTCATTAACACCTTCCTTCAGTATTTTTTTTCTGTACAATTTAGTGCTATGTAATGCAATGACTTTAAAGCAATTATTCATTCACCCGTTCTGGACATTAAAAGCTTTGCCTCTCACTATTTAAAGCTAAAAACGAAGGAATGTCTTTAAATTCTTCATCTTTCTTTAGGAACCTGAAGATCCAGTGGAACGAGCCAGGCGGCACAAGGAGTTTGAGGTGAGCATTGTACAGTATATAACATTTACATTTAGCAGACACTTTAATGCAAAGCAACTTACAAATGAGAGAACACAAGTCAGTAGTTAAAGAGAAATCAGCTACACAGTATTATCTTCAAACCTGATCAATACCCATTTTTTAAAAATTGTATTAAGTACTGAGTAATAACTAATAACTGAGTAATTCAGCCTTACGGACAGTGTAGCGCTGCAGCCCTCGCTGGAGGCGGACGCTTTTCCCACCTCTCCACTCGTCCTTATCCTGCTTGGATCTTGTGTGCGCGCGCGAGTGTTATATGTGCTTGCGTGCTAAAGGGATTTTACATTTACATTTAGTTATTTATCAGATGCTTTTATCAAAAGCGACTTACAATTATCCCAACTTGGTTGGGGTCAGAACACAGGGTTGATGCAGCACCCTGGAGCAATGAGGGTGAAGGATCTTGCTCAAGGACCCACATTGGTAACTTCAGTGGACCTGGGATTTGAACCCCCAACCTTGTGATTGATAGTCCAACACCCTAACCACTAAGCTTCCAGCTTACCCATCTTTACCTATGCGTGCTATGTCTATCCTTCCTACTAAGAAGTTGGCGGTGTGAAAATGGTCCCAGCAGCCCGCCATCGTTCTGTTTATGGAAAGAGAGAAACAATATTTTGATTCTCCTTATGTCGTAAGATGCACTGTGAAATTGACCAAGTATTCTTGTTGGGAAGATTGGAACGAAATGGAGTGAGAATTAGCACCACAGTGAGTTGGAATCACCAGGCATCAGTAATCAATAGAGCGCAGTGAACAAGTTGGAGTGTATTTAGGAAAGATGGCTTGAATGTAAGAGGAGGCAGATCCAGAGATTGTCCTGTAGGCCAGAGTCAGTTCCTTATACTGAATGCAGCAGCAACAGGAAGCTAATGAAGGGAGATAGAGGAGTGGAGTGACATGATTTGGCTTTGGCTGGTTGAACACGAGTCGGGCTGCAGAGTTTTGAACCAACTATAGAGGCCTGATTGTGAAAGCATTACAATAGCCGGGATAGGATGGGGGCTTGGACCAGCAGCTAAGTAGCCTGTTCTGTTAAGAAAGGTCTGATCTTCCTGATATTGTACTAGAATAATTGCTTAATAAATTACATCAACTTTTGGTGTTTACATACCTGTGGATTTGAATATTTATTGTATATGTTAAAACTGAATAAGTGAAAAGGGAACAAATACTAAAATACTATATGTTAATGTACACAGCTAAAACCACTGTACAAGGAGCTTTTGTACACCATCAAACACAGACTTGGTCAGTCAACTTCCAAAACAAAGTACAGCTCTGCTCAGCTTCAGAACTACATTAAACAGGTAAGTCTATATGATGCGATACAGTATGATATACAATCTTATGATGGGTAAATTCACAATTTATTCTGAACACACTAACTATACTGCCCGATGCAGTTAAACTGTAGTTCAGTTTAAAATGATGTTATTAAGAATTACATATTACTTTACTCAGCACACCGTAGAAATGATAAATAAACAATAAGATCAATTTAGAGCTGTCAATTTATCTTGAATCCATGTTTTGGGAGGAAATTGGAGAACCCGGAAGAAACCCACATGGACACTGAGTGATCATGGAAACATAGAATCGAGATTCGAAAAAACAAATACAATTTATGGAAAGAAAATACATAACTATAATATAATATTTTTGGGGCATGATGGTTTAGTGGTTAGCACAATGACTTTTCCATGCTGGAGAGGTTTGACGCCCAATCTGGGTGGAGTTTCCATGTTCTCCCCCGTGTCTGCATGGGTTTTTTCTGGGTTCTCCCATTTCCTCCCACATTCCAAAAACATGGATTCAAGGTAATTTGGCTGCTCCAAATTGGCCCAATACAGTTTGTGTAAGTGTGTGGTCAATGATAGATTTGCGATTGGGTGTATCAGTCCAGTACCCGAAACGTTCTGCCCTGGATGGGCATGGCAAACGCCCCCGCGACCCTAATGGAGGATTATGCATAAGATGATAAATGAATGGTTGAAATAATATTATGGTTATGTCTAGTATTTATTTTCCTTTTTTTTCTAAAACCTTTTTCAGGCTTTCGGCATGACAGATGCTGAACATGAGAGCTTGTCCAAAATTGTGGAGACTGCCATGGTTTGTTACATACATACAGTACACATTTTTTTTGTATTCTTAATATATAAGCACTAATCATATATAATCTTTAAAATGATCACTTGTATTCTACAAGTGACTAAGTGAATAACTTTCAATTTTTACTTTTTATTGTTTTATGCAGAAACCAGTGTATTGTTTGAAGGTCACAGTTAAGGAGGCCAAAGGGATTCTGGGCAAGGATATCAGTGGTATGAGTTTAATAATCCTGCCAGAATTTTAATGATATTATTGTTTAAATGTCTTTATTAAAGCTGAGCCTTAGTATTGTATATTTTTGGATTGCTGTTGCTGTTTCCTGGTAGATTTTACCAGACAACAGACTGCTTGGTCAAGGGTCTGGTCAAGTGGCAGAAGGATATGACAATATACAAAATGTACATGACCCTGTATAAAATTGTATTTATTATGCAATAGATATAATACCCGGCTTTGCCCCGGTGTGTCTTTAAAGTAAAGTTTGGTGGAGTGGAGATGCACTATTGCCAAAAGTATTCACTTACCTGCCTTGACTCACATATGAGCTTAAGTGACATTCCATTCCCAATCCATTGGGTTAAATATGATGTCTGTCCACCCTTTGCAGCTAGAACAGCTTTAACTCTTCTGGAAAGGCTGTCCACAAGAATTAGGGGTGTGTTTAAGGGAAGCATTCAGAGTTCCTTTCACTGGAACTAAGGGACCAAATCTATCTCCTGAAAAACAACCCCAGACCATAATCCCCCCGCCACCAAAATTTACGCTTGGCACAATGCAGTCAGACAAGTACCGTTCTCCTGGCAACCGCCGAACCCGGACTCGTCCATCAGATTGGCAGATGGAGAAGCGCAATTCGTCACTTCAGATAACGCGTCTTCACTGCTCTAGAGTCCAGTGGCGGTGTGCTTTACACCACTGCATTCGACGCTTTGCACTTGATGATGTATGGCTTGGATGTAGCTGTTTGACCCTGGAAACCCATTCCTTGAAGCTCTCTGCACACTGTTTTTAAGCTAATTTGAAGGTCACAGGAATTTTGGTGTTCTGTAGTGATCGACTCTGTAGGAAGTTGGCGACCTCTTTGCACTATGCACGTCAACATCCGCTGACCCAGCTGTCGGTTGACGTGGACAACCACTAGGTGGTTAAGTTGCTGTCATTCCCAAACACTACCACTTTTTTATAATACAGCTGACAGTTGATTGTGGAATATTTATATTATGCGGTTACTTCACTCTCTGCACTAATTTCCAAGCACAACAAAGCTGTGCCACCTTCCTTCAAAACTCATCCAATATAAACATCCTGTGTACCACCCAAACTCCAAGTGCATGCGCTACCAAACACAGCATAGCTCAAAAAAAATTTACTGGCCCAAAACTGTTGTAGCAAACAATTTGATTGATCAGCAAGACGGCTGTTCTGATTTTGCGCTGAAGTTTCTGTTGGATGCTGTTGAGCCTGACGTGTTGGTTGTGCGAGCAGAAGTGCGTTGGGGGTTTGTGGGAGGACCATTAGTGCCAGAACCATTATGATGTAAAAAAAAATCACAAGATACCGATTGTTAAAGAGCATCACTTCATTTAGCTCTTCTCAAAAATTGCTAATTTATAAATCGCTGAATAAAGTTGTCTTTATTTAAATGAGTCAACACATGAAAGGGTGATCTGGGGCAGGGATGGCTCTGTTGTTAGGATACTAGCCTATATGTTAGAAAGTCCAGAGTTTGATCCCTAATTCTGACGAATATTAACTGCTCAGCCCTTAGGTAAAACTTTGTATTAGAAAGTCTGAGAAATGCTATTACTAAAGTAACTTCATATGTTTCATATGTGAAAGGTCTCAGTGACCCATACTGCCTGCTGAGTATCCTGCAGGAGGGCGAGAAGGCTTTAAGCAGTAGCAAGCCAAGAAAAGCTGTTGTTAAAGATTCTGCCCAGCATGGTGAAGTCTTCCAAACCGTCATTAAGAAACAGACTCTTGACCCTGTCTGGGATGAAACCTTTGAGTTGTGAGTTTTCAGAATATTTAATTTACTAAATTGTAACCAGTGAAATATTAACATTCTTTACATTACATTTGCAACATTTAGCAGAAGCTCAGTGCTTATTTAAATTGTAAACAACATCATACTACAGTTTTAAGTGAAGAGAAGTTTTGAAGTACAAAATCTGGAAAATCTTTTTTTTTTTTAAAAAATAAGATTAACTTGAGTGTGCATCCTTAAACATAGCAATCTTTCTAATTACAGTCATTACGGACAGTCATTTTTGCTATAGTTAGTTAGGGCACTTCTTTTACTCTCTTCTTATTTTGTCTTATATTTTATCTATTGGTTTTACTGTCAAGTCATCTCCTTCCTAAATAAACCACTGACAATGTGTTCTTGAAAATATATAAACCCACTGCCATTTATATAAATGCATTGGTATACATCCTGTACATTATCTGTATTATGTCTGTTTATGTACTCTATATAAACTATATACACATGAAGGATTAGAGAATGACTAACACAAGTTGTGCAGCAACAGATGACCTACTGTCTCTGATGTTACATTCACAAGGTGGAGCAATAAGTTGTGTATATTACACTAAGTGATGCAGGGTATACAATAAGCTGTCTCTGGACCAGCATTACTGCTAAAACTTCAGTGTCACTGTAGCATGGACAATCATCCACCACCCTACTAATAGGGTTTATCTAATTATCTGATTGTCAGAGAAGAGAGTAAAGGTTGAGAAACAGATTGGCTACTGAGAATTTATCTAATTATAGAACTACAATCTATATATACTGTGGAGCTGATGTAATGCATAGAATGCATAGAAACATAGTGGTGTACAGTGGGTGAATAGCCTTAGGTTGTACATGTTTTGTGTTTAATCTTATTGTAAAATATCTGTGACGTGTACATTGCTTGTTATTACTAGAAAGACCTTCAGCCAGAACCAAATTCCTTCTGTGTATATACATTCTTTATTATAATTTTTTATTTTGAGTTTTAACATAGCCAATTACAGAAAAAAAATATTAATAACTGTCTTGAGCATAACAACACAAGATCATAGTTCAATATATTTCACATGCAAAAGTATGATGCATCCAATCTAATTACATTTTTTCCAAAATTTCAGGCACCTTTACTCTTAAACTAATCTTAAAATAAAAGTCTGTATTTCCATATCATAAGTTTTTTTTTCAATCCCACACCTCTGGTTTAGCATTGCTCCACAGTCTGGAGCCATTTCTTAATTATAGCCTTTTGGATCTTCAATAGGTATTTTTATATTTGTAAGGAATTTTGTCTGGTAATTTCCCTGTATATAGAGTAACAGATAAGTGATCTGTCAGAGGTGCCACGGGCACCTGATGAGTTGATTTAGTTTCTTTGTTTAAGTGTTTATTGGTTTTGTCTTTCCATTGGTTCGTTTCTGTCATGTGATCGTTTCCCTCATGTATTTAGTTCCGTGTTTCCCTGTCCTCCGTGTACGTCCTCGTTTATGTCACCCCGCTTTTGCGTATGCCTTTGTGTTTTTGGTCTGTGTTGTGTTGTTTTAATAAATTCCCCCCGCTTCACTCACTGGTTTTGCCTGGCTCCCTACGGCGCGTTAGTGCGCTTTTGCGCTGCGCATGAGTTTGCGCAGCCGCGGTTCGAGGCGTGAGCGGAGCGTGACA
This sequence comes from Xyliphius kryptos, assembly GCA_025769995.1. NCBI lineage: Eukaryota > Metazoa > Chordata > Actinopteri > Siluriformes > Aspredinidae > Xyliphius > Xyliphius kryptos. The sequence goes on along the minus strand of JAOUQT010306287.1, from coordinate 16,135 downwards.
ATGTGATCACAGGGCAAACATGGAAACTCCACCCAGACTGGGAACCTGGATCCCAGCGCTAAAAGGCTAACATGCTAACCACTAAGCCACCGTGCCGCCCTAATTCATGCTTTGATTGTAATTAACTTCTGACACAATAATCTATCAGAATTATTTCTAACTCCTAAACAACCGCAACTACAAATAAAGTAGAGACCTCATTTATATTAACCCAACTTATTACTTTTTAATATCCAAAATGTGAGCTCCTTTTACAAACTGTCTTTCTTTTGATCCCTATAAATAACAGTCATCCAGGGAAAAGTGTTTCCTACATGGTGTCACAACTTTGAAGCTGACTTTCTGCCACTCTTTAAGATTTAGACACACTTTTATTTACTTAAGTCTTTGGTTAGTCACCACAGACAAAGCTTCAGATCACAGAGCTGTTTATCTGCAACAATCTGTCATTTTACCACTTTCACTTATCACTTCATTGGCTGGTAATTGGGTGGCATAACGCTGACGTTTCAAAGAGACTCTTGTCTTGAGTATTTTAACAGTGTACCACACCAAGTAAGTAAAACAAGCTGGTCACGACATTCATTATATAGTAAGGTGAAGTCGTGTTTCGGGTTAAAGTTTACAAATATAAGGGTTAAGCTAGAAAGAAATATGTTCTTGTTATGAAACAAAAGTCTATTTAAAGAACTCATTGCAACAAAGGTTTATGTGTGTGTGTGTGTGTGTGTGTGTGTGTGTGTGTGTGTGTGTGTGTGTGTGTGGCCTGAATCATTGATCATTGTAGTGAATAATATACACAGTTGGTGTTAGGAGAGATGCAGAAGCACTGAAACTCGATCTGCTCTGTGTGAGACAAGATGTGTTTCACTTGGGCAAACTGTGACCTTTAACCTTTTGCATGCACACAGGCGGCCGAATTACTGTGTGTGTGTGTGTGTGTGTGTGTGTGTGTGTGTGTGTGTGTGTGTGTGTGTGTGTGTGTGTGTGATGGTTTCTGAGGATGTATTGCTAATATCTGTCTCACAGCTACTACAATCCTTTATCAATGTAAACATTAAGTTACTGTATTTTTTTCTAAGCTGCTCAACCAGAATAGAACTGACAGGTTCTATTGACAATGCTATCCTATCCTAGCACTCGCTAGTTAAAAAGTCAAAAAAAGAAACAATAGATTGGTGAACAGCTCATAAATAGAAACATTTTATCAGTTTGATTATAAGTTTAAGCATATCTTCTGTTTATATTTTAAATATTTTTAATTGATTTGTCAGTTTAACAGTTTCAACTGTAAAAGTTATTGGCTATTGATTTACTTGATTCACCATATAGGGGTGAATAAAATATCTTTAAAAGCTATATATCTATTAAAAGCTGCATAAAGACATCTTTACATATGTTTCTTACACAATATGAAATGAACTAAAAATGTCATAAATATAGGTCTTCTTTTAAATAATAAAACAAACAAGAATCTACCAATTTTACAAAAAAAAAAAATGTATTTACACAAATTGCAAGAAATGTCATCACAAACCCAAGTCAAAAAGGGGCTAGTATTATCTAAAGAAAGCATCCACAATAAACCAATGAAATCCTTTTTGTTGTCATTGATCTTTGTTAAAACCTGTTCAATTTGATGACACCCAACAAAATGAAAAGATGAAACACAATTGTTTTTGAATAAGTGATTGCTTTGAAGTTTATATATTTAAAATGAAGGTATTATTATAAAGTGAGGTTTGTGGCAATTAAAAATTGAAATTCAATATGTGAAATAAATATAGTGTGAGTTATGACTACGGTTGCTTTCTTACGTGACGATTTTAGGACATGATGAAGAATGACACAGCCACGTTTTAGCTTTGTAGGTACTTGAAAAGACCCCATCCATCTGAGGTGTTGCGGCCGATGGCAATAGCAAATGAACAATCAAATGTAGGAAAGGAAGAACCCATTTTTCCAAGGATATGGTAAGTATTATGAGGGCTTTGGTGTTTAAAGGTATAGATTAAATAAAAAAAAAAAGGAAAAATGAAAGATTACAAACTGAAATACTAATAATTATAAAATGATAGTTATGCCCATGTTTCAAAAAAGTATTACAAATAAACATATAAGTAAATGAGCTTAAAAATTGGACATATACTTTAAATTGATTATAAATTTAAATGTATATTGATTATACACTCAAAAGCCTTAATAGCAGAATCTACAACCTAAACACAGTACACAAGACTAACCAGCTTAATATCTGACCTTTGGTTATATCTATAAATATATAAGATGAAGGCATCATCTAATCAACACCTTAGTGCTTAAATGAGAAAGAGAAACTAATGAAAGTAAGAAAGGAAAAGTTTAACATGCCAGCGCAGTGGGAAACAAAGACATCCGGGAGCATGACATTTGACAATCCTGTTCTTCCTATTGCAAAATGACAGCAATGGCGGTAGCTGTGGTCTGTATACCTTTAATCAATAAAGTAACATTTTGTTAAGGTGATAACAGATAAAAAAGAACACGCTTATATAGCAGTTGGACAAAAGGGGGCAAGCCTAAAGGTAATATTTTGAAAGGAATATATACAATCATTAAGCCATTGTCCATTTGAAAAAGACAGGACACATTTCAGCACAGAAAAGAATACTAAGCAGACAACTGAGGTTATATCCAAAGTTCACGTATGCATAAAAAATGATTTAAAGTAAAAATGTCTTTTCAAATCATAAAATTCTACTTGGTAATCCCTGATCCAGAGAATCACCTCTCGCTTGACTTTTATATTTCTCATTTTCTTTGCATCTGTGTGAGTCATTTGCTGAGGAGCAGGAAGTGTCTTGCAGGCAGCAGGCCAAATAGAATGGAGCAAAAACACTAATGTGTTTAACATGAGGTGCCATAAAGCATAATTCTGCCAAAAAGCTCAGCTATAACATTCGGGGGAGGGGTTTGGAAACAAAGTGAAAAATTGAAAAACTCCTACACAGGAAGTGAATAGAAGCATATATTAAATGGTTAAAAGGACAAATAATAGAAATGATAATGCCTATACATCCACTTGTCTCATGATCTGTTTAATTTTAAAATGTATGTAAAATGTACAACAGAAAACAGAACTTATTTTTCATGGAAAAACAGGATTAACTACATTAAAAAACCTGCCACATACATTACATGTCAAAGGTTTGGACACACTTTCTCATTCAATGCGTTTTCTGTATTTTTACGACTATTCAAATTATAGATTTTCACTGAAGGCATCAAAACTATGAATGAACATGTGGAGTTTTGTAACTAACAAAAAAGGTGAAATAAGTATATTTATATTCTAGCCCCTTTAAAATAGCCACCCTTTGCTCTGATTACTGATTTGCACACTGTTGGCATTCTCTCAATGAGCTTTAAGAGGTAGTCACCTGTAATGGTTTTCAGGTGTGCCTACAAGGGTTAATTAGTATAATTAATTAGAATGCCGACAGTGTGCAAAGCAGTAATCAGAGCAAAGGGTGGCTATTTTGAAGCAACTAGAATATACAATGTTTTTAGTTATTTCACCTTATTTTGTTCAGTACATAACTCCACATGTGTTCATTTATAATTTTGAAGCCTTCAGTGAGAATCTACAATGTAAACAGTCGTGAAAATACAGAAAACACATTGAATGACAAGGTGTGTCCAAACTTTTGGCCTATATACTGTATGTGTGTGTATGTGTGATCTTTTCTTAAACAATTGAAACTCAATATATGTTTAAACTTTGTACGATGTAATGTGAAATTGTATTGAATAGTGAATATTGCTTAACTGGCTCTTGAGGGTTCTTACTGTTGTAGTGGAAATAATATATTTGCATCCTGGCACAACTCCCTTTCGGAGGATTAAAGGGATTACCACTTGCTGAAATAACATGATTAACACTGATGCTGTCATTGGAACAATGCACAATTCACAACATCCAACTTGCAGAAACCAGAAGTGAAATAACAGATTTGTGATGCACTGGTCTATGACTAAAATAACAGATATTTGAAAAATTAATAATAAAAGACTTCCACACTATAGAAGGATATACACTGAACTGTGATTAAACTTGTTTTTTTTATTCTTTTTATTTATTCAGATCTACTTGCCATATAAATGCACTTTATCTTTCTAACAGATTTTGCTTTTTCATGTTGTCATATGATCAGGGCTCCCACAAGACAATATATCAAATACTACTGCGTGGTAGATCATTTTCAACACTACTGTGACAGTGATGTGGTGGTTGGGTATTAGTGTATGTTTTACAGCTGCGAATAAAGTACAGCTGCTGTATTTTAAAAAATATTTTTTAAGACATCTTTAGTTGATTAAATATTCTCTGTGCAGAAGTGACACCTCAACAACATATTAGTGCCACATGATGTTACACTTTACTTTTTATTATATGTATTTCTGGATGGCACGGTGGCTTAGTGGTTAGCACGTTCACCTCTCAGGGCTGGGTATTCCTGGTTTGAATCCCGATCTGGGTGGAGTTTCCATGTCCTTCCCGTGTCCATGTGGGTTTTCTCCGGGTTCTCCGGTTTCCTTCCACAGTCTAAAAACGTGGCAAATTGAATGCCCCCAATAGTGTCTGTTTGTGTGTGTGGATGTGTGAGTAAGTGTGTGCCCAGCGATGTATTGACGCACTGTTCTGGGTGTATCTGCTCAGCGCCCGAGATATTCTCCCCAGATGGCCATGGAGAACCCCACCGCGACCCTGATATAGGAATCAGTGGAAGACAATGGATGGATGGATATTAATTTCTTGGGCGGATGTAGACTTGTGGTTAAGGAACCATCCTTGCAACCTGAAGGTCCCTAATTTCTGGTCCCGCCAAGTGCTATGGCTAAAGTGCCCTTGAGCAAGGCACTTATAAAAGGCTGCCCACCACTCCTGGCATGTGTACTCATTTCAGCAGTGTGTGTAAATATGTGTTTCACTGCACGGTTGGGTTAAATGTGGAGGACAGATTTCTCTGTGTGTAAGCACAGTAGGCAAAGTAGATCACTTCATTTTTTATTTTAATATGTATTATTTATTTAATATATTTTAAGTTAAATCATTTTGTTTTTAGATAATTTATAGTGATATCCACAAAAAATAGTATAGCTCATGAACTTGTTTGTGATTCTCATTTACATCTCATTTAGATTTTAACATTTAACAGTGGCACAGAAGTTTCTTCTAAAATAGCCTTAGATAAATAATATTAAACGTGATATGGGCCGCTGTATATGAACACAGATGAGACACACAGCAGAATCACTGGTTTACACAAATGAAATGTAAATTCATGTGGTACTTGTTTAGCTATCAATGTGAATAAAGATAAAGAAGTCAATGACAGTATCAAAAAAAAAACAGCTTTTATTATTTAGATGTGAAATGATTGCTTAATTAAAAAATAATATAGAGGTCTTTCAGGTTTATTGAGAAGAGATATGTGTGAGTTCACTGAGGTCTTTATTTCAGGAGACATATTTGAGCAGCAGGAGACTTATGCTAAATTTTATCTCATTGTTGTCTCAGAAATATAAAGTATGTAGCGAAGCTGATAAACTACAGTCTGTCATTGTAGAATAATAGTGTGTCTATGTAGTAAAAAGAACTGATAAAATAGAAAATGACACAAGAACTACCATGAAATCATGACTAGTAGGGTTATACATTCTATACAACATTGGTTTTGGAAGCAGCTTCAGTGTACCCCTCAGGAAATGCTCTTAAGAAATTTTCCACCTGAAATAAAATTTATGCCCTCGGTCCCGACCATTAGAGACCAGAGTAAAGGGGACTAACAAAGTATGCAGAGAAACAGATGGACTCCACTTTGACAGTGCGCCTAAAATTGGGACTTGTGGCTGTAGTAAGACTAAACACAAAGGTGATTATACCAAGGTCCTATTTACATGTAGTAGTAACATGTGAACTAATCACAAAAACACTTTTAATGCAGGTGTAAACAAGATCTATACTCTCACAATGCACTGTTACATAATGATAAAGAATACAGAAATAACCCCAAGGGTAACACTTTACCTAAATCTGGTGTTTATAATGCATTATTACCACATTTATGGGGCTTTATAATGTATATGTAAGGCTTTATAATACTTGTCATAAGCCTTTGTTAATGTCCATAGATGTACATAACCACACTTATAATGTGTTATAAGAAGATGCCATTAGGTTTTATAACACAGTGACATAATGCATCATAAATTATATAGCTTAACTGTACTCATTATAGAAACAAGTGATATAAAGCCTTATAATATTTAAGTTTAATCAAAGCTTTTCCTGAAAACTTTATCAATGGCAATAACTGTTCATAAAAGCCTATATGCTCTCTTAACAGGTGTAAAGTATTATCATTAATTACCTCTTTGAAAGTGACAGCCTACATAGTAGTACATAATGACTTATAACTTATTAAAAGCTTACAGTGCTCTTTGCAGATTAAAAATAAAGTGTAATCATCTTGTTTTAAGTAAGAATGTCTAAACATCTAAAGAATCAAATATTTAAATAAGTTCATATTATAATGCATTATGTCACTTTGTGTTATAAAGCCCTATGGCAGATTGTTATAACAATGTATGACTAGGTTTATGAACATCAATGTACATTAACAATGGATTATGAAAAATGTTATGAATACTTTATAAAGTTTATGTAATTATATATAAAGCTTTATAAATGCACTTATAATGCATTATAAATACCGGATAGGTCTAGAACTCTATGTCTACTATTAAGTTAAAAACAAACCCTGAAGTAATTAATGCATCTACAAAATCTGTACAAACATTGATTTGCCACCACTACCATATAAAATTCAAGTAGATCAAAGAACTGGATTGTGCCCCCTTCAAAAGAAATAAGGTCCATCAGCATTTTGTGATGTGGAAAAACTCTAGTGACCATCACAAACCCTTGAAGTCCACATAAATTAACACATTCTGGAAAAGATGTGGCTTCCATACACTCCACTGTAACCCAATACCTTTACCACTGAATCTGTTAAATGATCAACTTGGTAGACGAACACATCGTTTTCTCTTTTGGGCTTCCACTGGGTATTGGTGCATGCTTCTACCTCAACAGCTCAAATCAGCTTCCTCCCAGTGGAATTTCTCCATATACCACAGACTCTGAAGGCAGTCCTAAACGCAGATCATGTATTCCGACTTCACCAGATTGTCTCCACACCTGTTTATATCTATACTTTTTCAAACTTAACGGCTTAAAAACCTCACAGTAGTGTAAATGGCAGGCAAAATGTAGCAAGAATGGGCTGTTACATGTAAACCAATAATTGTGGATAAAATCTATATGTATGGGAGTCTGTGCCTTGTAATGAACGGTGTGGGCCGCTTTCTATTTCAAGCATTTTGATTGATTTGGTACACCAATAGTGACTGTGAAGTTCACATTTCTGTTGTGTTCTATTTAGATACATGTTTTTTTTAGTCACATCAATAACGCAGCTCAAAATGCATATTGCTACATTGTTTTTAAAGTAAAAAAAAAACATGTATTATACATAAATTACATAATTATATAAATCCTTAAAGTTGGAACCAAGAGGTGCTTTGTCACCATGAGCTATAGGATTATTAGATAGTCTTCTTAGAAGTCTGGCAACGCAATGTACAACATTCTGATATTTAGAGGCCTAACAATTAGAACTATTCGATGAGACTTGATGTGTAACTAAATCACCGTGTACAATCTATAGACTGTAGTTTGTTTGGCTTTTTAATAAGTTGCAATGTAATGTTTCACTTCAGTTTCCTCCTTTGCTGCTCTGTAACAGACTTTATCAAGTAAGGCAGGTTACTTCGAAAAGATTTTTATGGGGATTCAATTTCAGTCACATTCATTTTTGGTGATCTCCTTCTACGGCTCCTGTCTAGGCTGGATACAGGGTTCTTTCTCAGACGAGGTGTAATGTTCTCTTGTTTCATCTCCTTCCCCCAACCCTCTGACTGGGTGTTGTTCTGAATATACGCTTCAGTAGAACTCAATAAGTGAAAAGAAGTTTTGTCTGAGGAGTGAAAGCACCACTGAATGTGAATGATCACTGCTCATATAGTCATAAAAGAGGTTAAAAGTACAAAACAAAAAACGAAGAAAAAACGAAACAATAATTATGCACATTCGTTCTCTTGTTTCTTGTGTTAACTGACTATTATTCTTTGACATTTCTTTACCATATTGGACGTAATTTGTTAGAGACATGTCTCTATTTAAAACCCACCTCGCTGTTTTACAATCAGTGTTTTTTTTCCACTTTAAATGAAAAATTTGTTCCATTCACTTAAGTGGAAGAGGTGTATGTTCATTTTATTTTAAAAATGTTTTGAATGTTAGAATTTGTATTTTATTTTTTTATTTTCCCAATATTAAGGTTTTCCTTACTATATAAAATATCCATTATGTCCCAATTACTATATATAATTTTTGTCACCACAATTAAATAATATATATGCGGTTCCTCATGCCCATTCAGGAGACAAAGTTTTGGTCACTAGGCAGATACACCAAGGACAAGGCACAAATCTATTGCTGGGCACACACACTATACAGGGCAATTTATAGCATTCAATTTACCTTAAATTCAGAGGAAACAAACATGGGGAGAACAAGAAACTCCACCCCCATCTGGATTTCCCTGCACTGAGATGCAAATGTGCCGACCCCTAAGCCACCGTGTCATATATGTATGTAATTTTAGAACATATAAGATCACAAGGAAGATAAGGTCTGTCCTATCCCAGCACTTGTTTCAGAGAAAAATGCAATGTCCTTGTCATTCTGGAAACAGTATATCTCCAATTTACCTGATGTACATTTTGGACAGTGTGAAGAAGCTGGAGCTTCCCCAAAAAAGGTTATATATGGAGACTATTAAAACAGAAACACAAAGTATACTGGCTACTAGTCTGGTATTTAAGATAAATGCATGACTCACAATAAATAACTTTATATATGTATGTGTATATACAGTATGTGCATGCGTGCGTGTGTGTAAAAAAAAACACCACAATGGTCACAGAAATAACTTGAATATTGCCAAAGTGGACTTCATGTCCGATGACCAAAATGAACACCATTGTTGGAAACAAACAAAAAAAAAAAAGACACTGGAATTTACAAAACTACACGTCGACAAGTCACAAAGCTTCTTGCAGAATGTCCTATAGACAGATGAGACGAAAAATGGAATTTGCCAAGGAATTTGCCAGCTTTATGTTTACAGATAGAAAAAAGAAAAGAACACTGTCCCTACTGTGAAATACTGTGATGTGTATAAGGTTCTGTTGTGTTCTGGGGCTGCTTTGCTGCATCTGGTACAGGGTGTCATGAATCTGTACAGGGTATAATGAAATCTCAAGACTATCAAGGGATTCTAGAGAGAAATGTGCCGCACAGTGTCAGAAAGCTTGGTCTTAGTCGCAGGTCATGGATCTTGCAACAGGATAATGACCCAAAACCCACAGTTGGAAACCCCCAAGAATGGCTAAAAGGAAAATATTCGACAGTTCCAAAGTGGCCTTCTATGAGCCCTGACCTAAATCCCATTGAGCATCTTGGGAAGGAGCTGAAGCATGCCGTATGGAAAAGGCACCCTTCAAACCTGAGACAATTGGAGCGCAATTTGCTCTGAAAAGTGGGCCAAAATACCTGCTGAGAGGTGTATAAATCTCACTTACATTTAAAGGAATCGTTTGATTGCAGCAATTGCCTCAAAAGGTTGTGCAACAAAATATTGTTAAGGGTACCATTATTTTTGTCTAAACATTTTTAATTATTTTTATTTTTTTTATCATTTTGTTAAAGCGAGGTTGAAAAGCAATGTCTGACTTTTATTTGTTTCATTTTTAAATATTTTTTATTAATTATTACTTTTGTCAGATTCAGGTTATTTCTGTGACCATTGTGTTTTTTAATTTTATTTACCGAGTGGTACCAACAATTTTGTCTGTGTGTATATGTTGACTTTAGGCTTTCAAAATTTCCCACTAACTGTCCCTTTGCTGCTTTAACAGTAAATTTTCCCATAGTGGGACAGTAAAGGATGAAAAAATCTTATCTTTACCGCAAAAAGATTCCTGGGTCTAATTCCCAGATGGGACAAACACAGGTCCTTCCAGTGAGGAGCTTTCAAGTAGAGCTTGTGCCCACTTGGATTTTCATTCGATTCTCCAGTTTTCTTTAACATTCCAAATACATGCAACTGAGTTATTTGGCGATAGTTCATCGAACTAGCTAATTGGTGTGTACGTGTCTGAGCTCTCGGAGAGCTGGTTCCAAGTCTCGATAAACAGGAGAATTGCATCCAAAAGGGCATCTTTTGTAAAACTGATCTTCCCACCCTGGTGACCCCGAAAGGAAGCAGCTAGAAAAAGAAGATTGACAAGAACTGTCTCTCCATCTATATGCCTCATTTCCTCATTTCCTTCTTCTTACACTTCTGGGTTAAACTCATAGGTCAGTATCTGAATCTTTATCCAGTGGTGAGGTGATGGTCTGGAAGTTTTCAGAGTCACCTAGGTCATGCCCTTATCCGCTCGTTTGTTACTAAAGCTGTAATGTGCTTGTGACACCAAGATTTTAACTTGGTTTTGTGTCTATGTCATGCTATTTCCCCTGAGAGACCACTGAAGAGAGGGATAAGTGCATGGTGAATGAATCTGTTGTTCAGTGCTTTTGTTGCGTTGAAAAAGAGCTAAGTGTCTTCTGTTCTTATTGTTTCCTTTCTGAAGACTCAATCAGATAATGGTCTTATGCTACTGGTCATGTTGGCAACACAACAAACGATGGAAAGAACACAGAAAAAAATCTTCCCACGGCTACAAAATGTTGATAGTGTGACTTATCGGGAAGAAATGAATTAAAAAGATACAGACTATATGTTCTATAACATTACCAGTGCATAATGTTTACCAATGACTTTGTAGAGCAGGTAAAATGGCTCATAAAATAAAATATTTGATAACTGGAGTGCATCAAATAAGTCTGATAAAAAATACAAACAGCATATTAAAGAAACTTCTGAGCTGAATCTACAGGCATCAACCAGAACTGTTAGAACGAGAAGTGGGAAAACCTTTTAATGAGACTATAACTCAAACCACAATGGAAAACTGACAATGAAATTCCAAAAAAGGAAAAAAATGATTCTTTAATTGCTCATTCCTGGTCTATTTAATTAGCAATAAATTTCCAAGTCTAAGGGAATGTTTAAAACACTGTTGGATATAATCACTTTCCATACTGTCCTAACGTTTTCTGATTTAAGGTCGTATGATTGGCTTTAGCAAATGCTACATATAAGTGCTGTACTGAGAATCCTGTGGCAGACTAATCTCATCACCAACCGTTGCAACAGGACTGGACCGGGGTAAGAAAGCTATCTGGGTTTCCACTTGAGCCACTTAACAGGAATTTTGGTTTTAGGTATTAGACAGTAATTGCAGCATGGCCAAGCCTGAAATCCAAAAAGGAAGTCACACAGTTTTAAAGGCTAGCTTGCTATTTTTATTGGTTCATACCTAATTCTACAAATGTCAAATGCCTTTTAACTGATGTCATCAAAATGGGGGACACCAGATTTAGTCTAGTGGAGGAAGCTGTATCAACACGTTTTCTGACTTATATACACTTTCTTTACATCTCTTTACCTTTTTTTTCGGATGGAGGCTCAGGGCAGTGTTGGCCCTAGAAGTGTTTACTAGAACTAAACGTTAAACCATTCATTTATTCATTCATTATCTTCCACTTATTCCCCCTGTGAGGGTCGCGTGTGTGCCCCATGCCCATCCAGGAGAGAACATCTCGGGAGCTGGACAGATACACCCAGGACAGGGAGCCAATCCATCACTGGGTACACACTCACTCACACAGTCACACACATATACACACATTATACAGGGCAATTTAGAGCATTCAATTTACCTTCATATTTTTGGAATGTGGGAGGAAACCGGAGAACCAGGTGGAAACCCACGCAGACACGGGGAGAACATGAAAACTACACCCTGATTGGTATTCCAACCAGGAATCCCCAGTTTGAGGCGTATGTGCTAACCACAAACCACTGTGCCTCCCAGTTTGCACCAATAAGCTTATATACACATTTTAAGCATGTGAAGCCTGTCTTTGGTCCTCATTCATACCCACAAACCAAAATCCACCTCCCAAATCTAGTTTATGTTTAAAAAAAACATACATGGCAGTGCCATTTAAATTGCAATCTGCCAAAGACTGTACCTGGCTCACAAAGGGAATGTATATCGCACTTTATGCCCAAAATACATCTATTAATAATTAGGTGTATTAGTATATGGTGTTAGGGCATTTCAAGACGTGCTAGGCCTACTTTTCACATCGTTACAACAGCAAAGACACTCTGACACACCCTATCATTTCAAAAACAATAGGTGGATTTAATATTTAATTTAGCAGAGTTGTTTGGGAGGTACAGCTTTTACCTACTTGCACAAACATTCTTACACACAGAAGAAGCACTGTGCTGTAGAAAGAGATGTACAAACAACCACAGACACACACGAAACAGATTTAAGGTCTAGTGAGATTGAGTAAAGAAAAGGAGAACAAGAAAAAGATCATTCTGACGCTCTTGTTGTTAGCAAAACATGCTAGTGGTCAATCCATGTATCAGACCGCACTCCCAGTGACTGTAGTAACTAATCATTTCAGACCTTTATTTTGACATATTTGCCTGTGTGTGCTATGTGCGTAGGCCCCTTCAGTGTGGTTTATTACTCACGCCTGTTCCAGTATGTTTAACATTAATGCTTTCTATTGTGGTTTACAATTTATTCCTACTTCAGTTTGTTAATTGTTCATGCTTTTCATGGTTTAACTGTCATGCCTTTCCAGTGCGGTTAAATATTTAAGGTCTATTACAGGATTTTTATATTTTTTTTTTCGACTCATGAGTTTCCATGAGTTTATTATTCAGGGTTTTAGAACTGGTAGTTCCGGACCTTAAATCTGATCGGGTGATCTGTTAGTTCAGCTGTGACATTATTGACAATAATGCACACCTCTGACCACTTAATTTTCGTATCAGTTCGTGACATACTGTACTTTATATTTGATTGTATGAGAAAATAGAAACCTGTTACTCATTTTAAAAACTGAACTAAATTACATTATGGAAGACAAGTTTATTTGCTTTCAATAAACGTATTTATGAAACTTTTTTGAGTGTTGGTAACCATTTTATAAAAGCAACAATGGATATAAGTTTGTGCCTTATTGTGCATAAATCACAGGAAACAGGTGTAACGGTACTTCGCTACGTGTCGTACAACATCTCTTTCCTGTGATTATTCACAAAAATGCATGCCTTCTCATGCTCCTGTCTCGCTCCAGTCATTTCATGGTTTTAGGGCATTTAATGCATTTTCTCAAAAGAGCTTTACAATTTTTTAAGCACGAACCACTATGCCAAAATGACAATTGCAATATTTTTTTCAGGTATTTGTTTCATTTATTAAAAAGAAATAATATAAGAACCAGTGTAAATTGAGGACACATCCTCACAAATGCATAAAAATTCATTTCTAGTGTTCAATCCAATACAACCAACTTAATGCAGTTTATTATTTCTAATCTTTTAACTAGGTGATGTGTCTAAATACATCTACATGAAGTTATGTTATCTTATGCAAATTGGCTGTTACAATTCATATAGTAAACAAAATATCTCGCAGCAATGATTCTGTGTGCTCATCGTAACCATATTAAGTACTTGTGCAAATATAAACTGTGATTCTAAATAAAGATAATCAATAAATGTAAAAAAAACTGCCAAAATGGAGCCAAATAATAAGAACCAAGGACATATAGATCTAAATTAAACAATCTATACAGATATACAACCTAAACAGAGAGCATAACAACCTGAAGACAGACCTACACAGAGCATACAAAAGCAGGATGACTTTTGCATGAGGGAACAAACAGAAGGCGTACAGACAGGTAAAAAAAAAAAAACATAAAAAAGATCATTTACTAAACCAAACCAACTGAGGATAATTAACAAAGGAAAATTAACACAACTCATGAAAGAAAATTCATGGCAAAGCCTTTCCTCTGAGGTACATAGCTATGAAATTCATAAAAAAAAGAGTGACCCAGGGCCCTGAGGCAGTATATCCTTGTAGGGCTGGTGGGGTTCAATAAACCCTTATTTGCCACGAAGACAACAAGTCGTGATTCTGGATAAAGCAAAACTGACGGGACCTGCAAAGAATGCACTTGAGTCACCAGCTTGCTGGGGTTTACTAGTAGATGGTACGAGTAATTTGGTGCCACAAGGGGTCTTGCCTCAAGGAAGGAAAGCCCTCTGGGATGCCTGCAGACACACCCTTAGAAGTGCCTCGAGGAACACCCTTTAGAGTGCCAGCACACTTTTTGAAAAACTGTAAGGCATGCACTTGGACACACTTGCAGGCGAAACTGATTCGGAGGTGCTCCCGGCACAAACTAATTTACAAGTGCTTTCAGCACAAACTGATTCAATTACACTTCAGTGTTAACAGATACAGATGAGCTCTCAGGGCTAATGGGTTTACTGTGACACTGTGATACTCTGATACGAGATACTCCAGATGACTTGGGGAATCATTACATGCATTCAAACATGCAGATTGTAGACCTATCAGAAGAAACAGGGGACTCATTCGTTGTGGAATTTATGACTGACTTGCCACCCAGCCCCACTTTCCTTCGATCGGGTACATAGGATTGGAAGACCAAATATTACATGCTTTAAATCAAAAGCAAGAATTATCTGTTTTCAATAGTTCCAGGATAAAGGAAATGTTTTTGACAAAACCTTCTAACCATCTTTAGTTTGCTGCCTCCTCTTGTCGTTTCTTTTACTCTTCAGATAGAGTCCTTTGCCAGACTATTGACTTTTTTTTTGCTAATGTAGTAAATTAAGAACAGCATTACTGTGATAGCCTGCTGCCATCTTTATTTAGGGAAAGGAGCTTAGGGTATTAAGATAATACTTTTTGCATGACAACTGACGGTTTTAGTTTTACATTATTCATGATTTTAGGCATTTACTTTTTTCCTTTTTCTTGTGGAAAGGAAACGTTACTTCACAACAGTATTGTTCCCTTTTATTCCTTCTGTTTTCTGTCCGAAAAATGTCTGATTCAATTTAAACTGGTGAGGACACACTTGGGCCAGTTTCATGCGATGGAATGAAAGGGGTTTGAATGAATTCCATGAAGTCAATGTCTATCTCACATCTAAAACACTTGAAAACATACATTGAGTTAGCATTTAAAAACAAAGACAAACCTAAACGCTAAATCGGACAGAATTGCATCTTGAATTATTAAAGCATAAATAAAAGACGTTTTATTTCTAACTAATTAAAAAAGAAACTTTAAGTGAACAAAAGTTAAGAAAGATACAGTATTTCATTAATACATTCATTATCTTCCGCTTAATCCGATCACGGTCGGGTTCTCCATGCATATCCTGGGGAGAACATCTCAGGCGATAGGCAGATACACCCAGGTCACCAATCTATCGCTGGGCACACGCCACACAAACTATACAGGGAAATTTAGAGCATTCCATTGACCTTGAAACCATGTTTTTGGACTATGAAAGGAAATGAGAGAACCTGGAGGAAACCCATGCAGACACTGGTCTAACATGGAAACTCCACCCAGATCAAGATTTGAACCAGGAATCCCCAGCGCTGAGAGGAAAACGTGCTAACCACTAAGCCACCGTGCTGCCCTGCAGTATTTTATTTAACTTCCACATTTTTAATTTGTAACCCACAGTACGAGTATTGAGATGATGCTAATGTTGCAAATATATTGTTGTTTGAATCAATTAAATACCTTCTATCAAAAAAGATAGATTTTATTGAGCCAAAAATCTTATCCTTCGTTATGACTTAAAATTTTATTTTATTGTTTTCCCCATGTCTGCGTGGGTTTCCTCCGGGTTGTCCGATTTCCTCCCACATTCCAAAAACATAAAGGTAAATTGAATGCTCTAAATTGCCCTGTATAGTGTGTGTATGAGTGTGTG